>JAQQAE010017762.1:0-11378 GCA_029823295.1 Pseudamia nigra
TGGCCTTCTGGACAGCAGTCAGGTCGGCAGTCTTACCCATGATTGCGGTTTTGAGTAATGAACCAGGCTGGGAGTTTAAAAGCCTCAGGAATCTTTTGCAGGTGTTTAGAGTTAAGGCGTTGATTCAGATGATTAGCTCGTTTAGAATACCTTTTCATGATATGCTAATTTTTTGAGTAGGGATTTTTGGTTTTTCTTTACTTTTTTGCCAAAATCATCAATGTTAAAACAATAAAAGGCTTTAACTACTTCAGTTGTGTGTAATGAATCTAAAATATATGAAAGTAATGTTTATCAGTACATTACAGAAAATAATGAACTTTATCACAATATGCTAATTTTTTGAGAAGGACCTGTAATGTGCCGTCTGGATGCAGAGGGGAGGGACTGCTGTGCGAGGACCACGGCAGCACCCGCTGCTTGTTGAGAAGAGCAAGAATGATATTTGCTTTCACATCAAAGTCTCCAATGACGCCAGAAAAAGGTAGCTAGATTGGTCGCTAGTCGCCTTTTTGAAAGTGTCAGAGGGGTCTGAAAACTCACTAAATATAGCAACAGTCGCCAACTTGGTGACTGAGGTTGTAAGCCATGTTAATTGGCAGGTCACCTGTCCAACCCTGTCCCCCAGACCGTGACAAACCACGGGCTACTAGTGAATTTGCCATCAACTGGACCTGTAACTTGTTTTAAATGACACCAATGACAGTGTCAAAGCTGTATATCTGTGCCAGTAAACTACAACACAGATGTCTACGTAATCATAACACAAAGGGCTGAGATACTGCACATTTTCTTAGCAGCCACTCACTAAAGCAGTAGGGGAAAAAAAATTAGTGGGCAGAAATTCAGTGAAATCACCTGCTGAAGAGACTGACTAGAAAGAAAGTGTGCAGCATCTCAGTCCTCCATGGCAATGACTGGACACTCCTGAACAACACTGATGACCAGCAACAGAATATGATGAACCTAAATGTTATACTAGGCTGATCAATACTAGTATTAAACTCTTATATTTGACAAATGACTGAAAACATAAAAATTAGGATGTACTGTAGAAATGAGTTAACCCAGCATGCGAGTACTTACTGGCTCATGGCTTGACTTCTTCACTACTCTCACTGTGGTACTCTGCCACATATAGGCTCTTGTCAATGATACCCGGGATAGGCTTGATCTCTGTTCCAAGCTGCTCCTCAATCCCCTTCAGGTTGAAGCGATCATCATATGTGATCAGGTTGATGGCGAGACCCAAGTGTCCGAATCGTCCTGCACAAAAAAATAAATAAATAAAAAAAACAGCAGCAATGTATTTAAACACTCATATTGACACATTTCCTCCACATAAACAAGAGCAGAGGACAGCAAGATCCTTTTACCAGATCTCCCAATGCGATGAAGGTACGTTTCTCCCAGTTTGGGGAAGTCGAAGTTGATGACAACATTCACAGCCTGAATGTCAATTCCTCTTGTGAAGAGGTCTAGAAAAAACAGCAATAAATCAACGTCAGTCATTTCAGATGACTCAGACAATAATCAGTTGTTTGCCTCCTGGAAAAAACTTGCACACACCTGTGGTGCAAATGAAGGCATGTGCCATTTATGCAGAATGAGTTTAATCACAGTTTCAATTCATTTTACAAAACCATAATTAAAAAAATGAATTAAGGCAAACAATCCAGGGCTTTCAATTCTGATTATTCAAGCAGTGTGCTTTACCATTGGAAATGAATAGATAAATGTGGATCAATGTGCAACAACAGCAGCCACGACTCCGGCTCAGTCACTACTGGTTTCAGTGAAAGTGCTGTAGTCGTACTGGTGTTTCAAGGGTATGTTTCTAAAACTCACCAGTGGAGACAAGATTCCGACAGAGGCCGTTTCTGAAGTCGTGGAACACACGGTTGCGATGCTCCTAAAGAGGAGAAAATGTAAGATAACATCGTGAATAAATACCATCAAGGACATTCAAAATTATTCAATCTAAAATCCAAAACATTACATAAAATCAATCTCTTGGAAGTCGTAATAATTTCAACCGATCACTTAAGTGTTAAACTAAATTTGACAAACTTCCGTTTTGTACCAGTGTTTTGACAAATGCAATTTAAAGAACAATGTTTGCACCTTGCCCAATGAAACTTCTTGTATTTGATTGAAATTTCCCTCAATTCACTTTCCCTCAATTTCAATGCAAACACTACCTTAACATAAAACTGGATGCTTGCAATTTTCAAGAACCGCTGTCAAAAAAAACGATTTCACACAGCACAAATCCCAAAATATCTCTAAAGTTTGTGGGACTGATGACAAAAATGAACAGAATTCCCTTCAGAACAGTATGTGAAAGGCATACTGTCATGTAATACGTTTTAGATGTTCAAAAAATATCAGCAAGGCATCTGCTTCATTAGTAATATCAGGTTTTGTAAAGTCATGTTTAATGACCCTCTGTTCATCACGTTTTCAGATGACAAATGTTATTTGCATGTTTCAACTGCATTGTTTGACTGGAAGTAAAACGAGTACGGCAACATTTCAAAGAGATATGCAGCTTATCAAGCAGAGGCACATACAAACATCTACACGAACAGTTAAAGAAACAGTAACATTTCTTCCGGCATAAATCCACCACGTAGACTTGTAAACAAGTTATTCTGAGGCAGTACTTTGAGCTGACCTGTCTCATCTTAGCATGAATGTAGAAACATGAATAACCGAGCTGGGAGATCTTCTTGGCAAGGAGCTCCACTCTCTGAGACGAGTTACAGAAGATTATAGACTGGTTGATCTGGAGCTGGGGAAAAAAAAAAGCTTGAATTCAATGAACTGTGAGTCACTCTCTCAGTTATTTAGTTTCAAGTATCCAATTATAAACTTTCTGATACCTGAGATAATATAAACTCTTGAAACACACACCTTGGTCAAAGTATGCATTACCTCAATGCTATTCAAAGTCGCCAAAGCACCCAAAAGGTCTTTTACGGGACTGTTCACTACAGCTGAAAGCTAATTAGAACTGCATTGTAAAGTGCAGAAAATCTACACTTACCCTGGAGAACAAGGTGTTAAGGCAATGGACCTTTTGCCTTTCAGTTACATAAGCATAATACTGAGTCACACCCTTTAGTGTGAGCTCCTCCATTAAGTTGATCTCATACGGCTTCTGCAAATGAGCAGTCTGCAAGTCGAAAAAAAAGCAAGAGTAGTTAAAATACAGTTGTAATGCAGATTATGAAATATTCTCTTATCAGACAAAACGTGTAAATCACTAGTTTAACCAACTTTTCTTCCTGACGTCACTGAAATAAATATGCAAGCTCATCCATTAATAATTTCTCAGTCCTCATTTCTGTTCCTGTCAGGGTCTCCTGGTAGATTTCGCTGCACAGACCACCTCCTCTGCCTGGATTTTACATTTTTCTCATTTCGATCTGATTTTTTTATTGCACGAGTTGTTTGTGCACTGAAGAGAGAAATTTGTATCTCCGGCCAATCAGTGCATTGTGTTTACATCTCTAGCCAATCAGAGCATCACAAAGCCCGTTAGATGGAAGCAACTCTGACTCATGCTCACAAGACAGACACAGAAGTGATCTATTTAGGTTATATTTCTCTGTAACCCTCCTATGGAGTTATGCAATAGTGTGGGCAAGTTTATGTCTGCTATAGAGTGTACACACTTTGAAAACCACCAGAAAAATCGCTGTCTGGTGTATGACTTGGTTTGTCATGATAACTTTTGTAACTCGATATACTGTCCTAGAAATCATTCCAATAGTCATGGCCAGATGTTTGTTCACAGAGGGAAACTGCAGAGAAGTCAAAGGTAACGTGCTACATGCTACTATGACAACAGGCTGTTTTGACAGAATATACCAAGTCTACAAAAAAAAAAAAAAAATTTTAAAACGGAGCTAGTTTCAAATCCAAAATACACCCCTCAGGCATGAAATTATTTGAGCTCTAAATCAAATGGGAGCCACTTAACCTTGTACGTTAGCATTGTTTAAGACTCATTACAACAAAAGCTGGTAATACAACATCAACCATCTCCTCTGAACATTGAGAGAAACTACTCTTCTCCCACCCCTCCCTGTTAATCAGGAGAGGAGAGGGAGCTGCAGCACAACCAAGAACACCTTCATTGAGGTGATCAATCAGGATCAGGAAAAAGATTGTGATGGTTTGCATTGATTGACAGGTTGACTATAGGCAACAGGCCTATGCATGACATTTGTCTCAACATCATGCTCCTTTCATCATGTGTTCTAATACTGACTGTCATCAAGGAGGGGGGCAAATTTTGATAAACTGTTTGTAAACAGAGCAACGTTTAATGTACCATAAACTTCTGCACGCTGAGAGGAAAGGTGGCAGAATAGAGTAAAATCTGCCTCTGCTTGGGGAGAAAGCCAAGGATCTCCTCCATCATAAGAACGAAGTCCTGAGACAGGAGTTTGTCAGCCTGTTGAGCACAAGGACAAAATAGAGTGATAGCTGACACAATGTGAATTTACACTTGGTGCACATCGAGGGATACAGAGCAAAACGTAATCATTTTCTATCAATTGAATTGTTTAATTATGCAGCATCAGAAAATGTCAAAACTTAATTCTTAGAGTGTTGATCTCATCTGCCTCAGTGCATACAGCATGCACGTACATGTTTTACACATTTTATTTAGATGTGTTAACAGACAAGTAGTGACAGGTTCATTTTCCATTTATTCATTGTTAACTTTTAAAACTCCAAGTGGAATTAAACCAGGGTGTCAAACAAATAAATGAATTAAGCTACAATGTAGTAACTAGGTATCTATTTTCATGTTACTAAAACACTTTGATTGTATTATGAAACAGGAGTTGTGCAATATAACTATTGTCTTGTAAAACAGAAAATTACAGCATGTATGGAAGCCAAAGTATCATTACTGGAGACAGCATTGAGACTCTAAACCAGACCCAGTACTTTACGTTTATCGAGCAGTTACTGGTCAAAGTGGACAAAATGGAACATTCAAACTCACTTCATCGAGGACGATCATCTGCACTTGATTGACTTTGGCCACTCCTTTCTTGATGAGGTCTAAAATACGCCCAGGGGTTGCAATGACCACATGAACTGTGAAAATACATCAGCCTGTTAGCACAAATAAACACACAGGGCCCACATCAAACCACAAGACAATCAGAAGTCTGCTTAAGTGCAGTTACTACAGTCTGAGCACTATGATCAGTCTTATGGCTTTAATAATAAGTAGCTTCTTTTTGCCTAATAACATGCATCTGGAGCAGGAATGTCCAATCGGTGCTACAGAGGGCCGAGACAATGCAATTTCTCTTTCCAACCAGTCTCTTCAGCAGGTGATTTCACTGAACTCCTTCACACTGATTGCTCTTCTGTGAAAACGCCTGCTTTAGTGAGTGGCTGGAAAGAAAACATGCAGTGTCTCAAACCTTTGCGGATGTAGACATTCTCACATCTGACCACTTCTGACTGCGTGTAGTAGTCAGGTCTGAACTATTATTCTGTCTAGCCTACAAGTGGTATGAAAAATAATGTTTGCAGTAGGGAGCCAGCAGTATACATTTAACAGCGAACATCTCTAATACTGAAGTAGAATCATGGTCATGAATCATAAAACCCTCAAAAGCAGTTTAGTGATGTGGCCTGGTAAAAAAAATTTGTTTCGAGAACTGGAGGCAAGATTCAAGGAAAGAATTTATCTACTTTAGAGATTAGATGCAGAATTTGCAAACTTCAGATGACATGAACCAGAGTGACAATCATCTGAGAATGAAAACATTATCCATTTTACACTCTTTACAGCCTAGTTTCCTGCACTCATCTCTTTCAGTGGGCAAGGAATGTCAAATAAGAAATATGACAAACTCATTCCTAGTGCATTCTATTGAAATGAAAGGGGATTCCCACTGACTTACAAGTCAATGACAAAAAAGAAGCAAGTCTGCTAAGACTGAGGAAATTCAAACAATAATTAACCTAATTGTTTGGTATTAAGATGACTTAAATTATATTTTTAAAAAATCCTTCTCAAAGTAAATTGACAACTTTACCTGTTTCATCAAGTCTCATAATGTCATCACGTAGGTTGGTTCCACCTGTGGTTGCCATTACTTTCACTCCACCCATGTGTTTGCTGACCTGAATACATATTTGGCTTACTTGCAGAGCCAGTTCTCTGGTGGGCACTATGACCAAAGCTAGAAAAAGAAGCACATTTTCAAGTTGTATCCATTTACTTACAAAACCTGAGATCAAAGTAAATTTGAATGTGTACTCAAAAACTTGAATACTAGTGGGCTGTAATTTAAAAGTTAAAGGGCAAGCAATACTGTTAAGACTTATGTTTTAACAAAGAGTAGAGAAAAATGTGCTTGATATGAATCATTAATAAGTCAGAAAGCACCGAGACAGTGCAGGCTTTTTCCAAGGCAGCTCAGTTTCTCTCCAAGGTGAAAACCTACCATTATCATTTGAACCTATGCTCATTTCCTACATAATGTTACTGCTCCCAAAAGTAATACTCTTAAATTTAGTTGAACCTCATTATTGGATTCTTTGACCATGAAAACCTACCATTAGCTTCTGGAACACACATTCATTATTAGTTCAATAGTTATTCACCAAAAATAATGTTTCCATAATGGTAGTTTTCTTTTGGATCTAGCTCTGTAAATGTTCAAGACGCATCAAATCTGTGGATACATTACTGAATCAGCAGGCTTTTTACAATTTGATGTCAGTTTCATGTCTACAGCTTTATTTGCTACCTTACAGTAGCCGTTTTTCCTCAACCCCTGCAAGTATAAGCATTCTGGATCACTGTATCGAGAATACTGCCTATATCTGAATCTAACTTTGTACTTTGATAGGATAACACCATAATAGAGTATGATTTTTGGCAAAATTTTCTAGGCATTATTTGTGTTAACAGGGCAATAGAAGGACAAATGTTAAATTCAGTCATATCTCACAATGGTGAAGAATCCTTTAAAAGCAGGGGTGTCAAACTTGTGCCATAAAGGGCCGAGACCCTGCAGGTTTTCTCTCCAACCAGTCACAAAGCAGGTTATTTGACTGATTAGCTCTTCCCCTCAATTTGAAGGTGTGCTGATCAATTAAATCACCTGCTTTAGTGACTGGTTGGAGAGAAAACCTGCAGGGTCTCGGCCCTTTATGGCACGAGTTTGACACCCCTGCTTTAAAGTCTTCTGGATTCAGAGCACTACCAGAATATGATTGATTCTTGTCTCATTTCTGACACATCTTGAAAATTTCATTCAAATCCATTCATAATTTTATATTATGAACAAAACAGATAAACTAACGCCGAAACAAACACTTTGTGTTTGAATTTCAAACACAAAGGCTTTGTGTGATGTGTTCAACACAAATCGGTTATCTATATTTTCACTTAATCATTTCTGTCCTATTCCATGCCTTGTGTCACAATAACTGTATTTATTAAAAGCACAAGCTTTCTCACCTTGTATGCAGTCCTTCTTCAGGTCAATGCGTTCAAGTAAGGGAATGAGGTAGGCTCCACTCTTTCCCGTGCCATTCTTGGCTCTGGCTAGGATATCCCTTCCTGACAGTGCAATGGGAATGCTCTCCTCCTGCACATAACAGTAACACATTAATATATAGCATCACTTATCCATTCATCTTCTGCTTATCCTTGTCACAGGAGCAGCAGCCTAAGCAGAGGAGCACAGACCCTCCTCTCCCCACCCACCTCCTCCAGCTCCCCTCGGGGTGGCCCCAGGCTCCCCAGCCAAAAGACCTAGTCCTTCCAGCATGTCCTGGTCTGTTCCAGGGCCTCCTCCCAAATGGAGCTGGTTTTTGTACACAGGGATTGGACCACCCAGGCCCCCGCCTTCAACTGCCCCCCAAACCACAGCACCAGACCCTTATGACCCTTCCTGCAGGTGGGGGGCCCACACAAAGGCTTAGTCATAAGGGTCTTCTGAATCGCTGTTAGTCTGACCTGTCACCTAGGACCAATTTGCCTAGGGAGACCCTAGCAGGGCCCAATTGCACCTGCCAACATAGCTCCTGGGATCACTTGGGCACACAAACCCCTCCACCACGAAAAGGTGGTGATTCAAGAGGCATTACTTGTCATGTTCATATATTTGAATTAGATTTTTGCAAATACATCAACTTCAGAAGTTACAGCTCAATGATTTACAAAGCAAGTACTAAACAAGCTCACCCTAAAAATCATCACAACTTGATCTTAATATAGATTGGGTATAAGCTGCATCCTTCCAATAATATCCACCTCCAGAGCCATAACTACGGCTACCAGATTTTATCAAATAAATCACCTATAAGCATCTAAATGTACACTTGAAAAAGTGCAAAGGCAGCTGTCAACAAGAATGGTGCCTTAAGTGTGTGGGGGTGTACCTGGATTGGAGATGGCTTTTCCCAGCCCATTTCAAAGATCCCCATGAGCAGCTCTCTCTTTAGGCAGTAGTCTTCAAATTCATTGCCTTTAGTTGCAGTCACATCCTGCAATTCATTATAAAAAACAGCATTAAAATTAAAATACATATCGCTAGGTTCTGTTGTGCTTTCGAAGCAAAAGACATTTTTCAAACCACAGGGCACAAAAATACTTAAACGAAATCTTGTGAAAATCTGTCTCTGAATCAACTCAATGACAAAATGAGTAACTAAGTCAGACAAAACTTAAAACTACAAGTAACTTGACAATTATACCCCATATTACTATTTATTTAAAAACTGCACAACCGGAGCACTGGAGAGTAAAACATTCTATTTTTAATCCAATGGAACAGGTATTACAATTTAGTGTTATGGTATATGAATGAATAAACATTGGTATGGATATAGCTGACTACAATGTATTGGATAATAATGATAAAGAGGGCAACACCAAGAGGAATATTATTCAACATCATGTTAAACATAGGAAGTGTTACCCTAGAATTTCCTTCATTTGTAGATTTTTTTCCAACACTGAAATCACTTATTATACTGCAGTAGGGAAAAATATGATTATTAACTGTGACAAAAGGACGACATCTTCTAAAAAACAAGCAATCAAAAAAGCAACTACAACAGAAAACTTGAATTCTCAATTTATCTCCAAATTGTCTATTTCAGTGCAATCAAGTTACAAACCGAAGTTTTCATCCTCATGTCCTTTGGGGGCAATTTCAAACTCTTCTTCCAGTCATCTCCAGGCCTGAAAAATGGAACATCCTTGTTGGCAATAAAGCTAGAAATCAACCTTCTGAGTATGTTGTGGCGCTTCTGACCAACTTACCTGATGACAGCATTAGTCATAGGGGCTGGCACAGAATTGCCCATATTATTTGTGCCTTTCATCTGGTTTATCTGGGGTTTTTGAGGGCCTCCTCCTCCTCCTGGCGCTCCACCAGTCTTTGCTGAGCATATAACCTGTCCATTCTGGTTGGACATGCCCAGAATCACTGGGTTCTCTGTTCCTGCGGTGCTCATGACTACTTAACTTAAAATTTATCTGTACCAAATCACAATGAAATGGATATTCTAGTCCACTCCAACTTTTGGGATTGTCCTCCTGTCAAATCTATTATCTATATTAACTTAAAATTAGAGTGAACGGTCTCGGCAGGTTCCACAACAGTACTGTTCCCTCTCAGACATCAGGTGTCAAGGAGTAAATGCCTCTTTTTAATCTGTAGGAAATCGCTAAGCATTGATATATTAAGCAAACTGGGGGTTAGCATCGATGGAAAACCATGTAGCAGGAGGGCTTAGCTAGCGTCCAAGTACTGGCTCACTGTTCAGTTAGCCATCTTGCTTAGCCTCACCAAGCCGGTGCGTCCTCTCAGGTTTCTCAAACCCTGAAAAATACGACAAGAATACAGTTAGAAACCGAGTAGCCGTGGCGCAAACACTTAAACGGGCAACCGGGGCTGCTTAAGGTTCAACGGAGTCGGTGTTAGCTGCTCAGCGCCGCCAGCGTATTTGGCTACAGCAGCGCTTAGCTCGTGGCGTTATTTAAAGCTAGTTAACCCTGGCTAACAATGTGGGAACAACGTCAATACAAAAACAGTGACATTTATCAGCGGCGTTTACAAAACTAGACGCCTTCATTAGTTTGTCACTGAGCTTCAGTTGCTATATCTGAAGTGGTTGGATACGCGTTTACGCAGTTCACCGGGTACACAGCTGTTTGTTTGCTCCAAACACGAGCTATCGCTGCTATCGACAGCGATGCTAACTGCTAGCTGTCGTCATCTGGCTAACGTTCACTAGCCTTCACGCCACTAATGTCATGGTTTCCCCGTCGCCAGTGGAACGCAACCGGGCCCGTCGTAGTGTCACAACGGGTGACACTGACGCGGGGGTTTCTTATTTACAAAGCTTGATGTTGCTCGAATTAGCCTGGACTCTTGAGATTCCTCGCTAACGCTGCTCACTGGTTAGCCAGCTAACAAAGTGGTTAACGCTGCCCGAAATAACGTGGACATTTTCGCATTTAAAACGCAACCTCGGATAACTGAGTGTTTGGCAAAGAACCACGCCGGGGTGTAAGTCATCTAAACGTGTAGACATTTACCTTAGACTTATGATACACGCAGCTTCCTTTTGAAGTGTTTGTAAGGTGTACTCGATTTTAGCTGACTACGAAAGAGTCTGGACAAGCAGCCGTTCAAGATGGCTTCCAGCCGTATATGAACCCAGAACCCACCCCCCTCACACGAATCAGCTGATTCCAGTTCAAATCACGGTTCAGCTCAGCAGACCCCCACCAAACCAAATTAAACAAAATCAGACCAAACTAAACCAAACAAAACCAAAGCACTCACATCAGACCAAACTAAACTAAACCAGACCAACCCAAACTAAACCAAACCAAAGCCCTCACATCATCAGCCCCCCTGCCCCACACAGGGGAGCAGGTCTGATCCCAACACTGGGGAGCACAGAAGAATCAAAAAAATGAGTCAAAATGAACAAAGTAATCAAGACAAGAGGTCAAAACATTAAGAAAATGAGTAAAAAATATACAAAATAATCAAGAAAATGAGTCAAAATGAACAAAGTAATCAAGACAAGAGGTCAAAACATTAAGAAAATGAGTAAAAATATACAAAATAATCAAGAAAATGAGTCAAAATGAACAAAGTAATCAGGACAATAGGTCAAAACATTAAGAAAATGAGTAAAAATATACTATTATTATTATTATGAATCTTTATTTCATATAGATTTTTAAAAAGTAAAGATTAAAAGAAACAGAATAATATAACAAAGGGGGAAAAAATCCAACAAGGTCAAATTAAACAATAACTCCTCTGATTATACAGTTCAACATAAGTTATCCGAAATGG
>JAQQAE010017764.1:0-11377 GCA_029823295.1 Pseudamia nigra
TTTTGCTATTTTGTTTTATATCATAATACCCCCCCCCCCCCCCAAAAAAAAAGAACAAAAAAAAACCCAACAACTTTAAGCCAGTCACAAAGTATTTAGTTGACCCCTATGCATTTTTTTTGTATATAACATGCTATGGTGACTAAAAGCCGCTGAATAAGCACGGCATAACAGGTCAGCCAATCAATGGCTCACAGCTGCCAAGTGCAATTTTAGATGTCATCTAGCATGAAGCAGATGCGGATGGACCCGGACTTTGAAGGGCTGGGGACTGCTGTTGTTGATGGTGCTTACCACAGTGGCTGGAAGTCTGCTCCACATATGGACCGCTGCATGAACGAAGGTCCTGCCAGTGGCATGGGTTCTCGATATAGGTTGTATAAGCTCATGGCTCGGCATAACTAGGCTAGTTCTGGTTGTACGTCTGAAGCTGTATGGCTGTGGGAGCATTCTCTTCAGGGCTGTTGGACATTGTGCATCTTGTACAACAATGCTGCAGTAGCCACTTGGCGTCGATAGTGAAGGGATGGATTGTTCAGTTCCAACCTGGCCTGCTGTTCATTTGTACCTATGACTCGTAATGCCTTCCTCTGAATTGATTCAAGAAGCCCCAGAGGGGTGGCAGGCGCACCTTTCTTACACTCCAGCTCTCCCACTGGCATCGAGCTTGTGGGCAACCTGCCTCAATGCTCCAAGCTTCTGTCCAGCTCTAGCTGCAGTGTTGGAAGATTTGTTTGTATCTTTTATTATGTTTTATGTCTTGATGAACCTTGTCATTTTTTGTTTGTTTTGCCCCTCAGCCACCAGGCTGAAAATGTATCGTCATTGCCCCAGTGGCAGATGAGTGTCAAACTTTAGCACAATTACTCTTGTTAGGGCAGGCCTAAGATCACCCAGTTTAAACAAAGGTGAATGAAGTCAAGACCTCTGTCACATTTGAAAATAGGTGACCTTAGCCTTGAGTTAAATCTCAAAGGTAAACTCTGATTTTCTTGTTCAGTTCAGTTTTATGTGTATAAATTCAAGGCTGAAACCTCAAGACTATACAAAGGGCAAACCCAATATAATCATGGAGCGCAATCCAAGGGCAACGGGGGGGAAGAATGGAAGAGGAAAAACCTCCAGCAGAACCAACGGCTCAGGGTAGATGGCCATCTGCTTCGACTGGTTGGGGTTTAGTGGACAGAGGAGAGACAAAAGAACAGTAGAGATAGAACAAACAACACAAACACACTGTTCAATGTAGAGGACTAGGGTTACAAAACTAAGAGCAAGGGTTTATGAGGTCAGGACTATCAAGGCTGAGGGGTGTCCCTGACATCTGGCAGTATTCTTTTTTTCTCACGCATTCATCTACTCCTTAATCGTCACAAAGTTTGGGGGATTGTGAGTGAAAGTTAAAGAAATCAGATGATTATTTGTCAAATAATTCATAAACACGCATTAAGATGAAAACAATGTAAAAGATGCAGAGATGAAAGTGACATAAAAGATGAAAAAAGACAGAAAATAGAGGGCACAGAGAGAGTGCATACACCTCTGCCAAGGTTAATATTCACCCAAACTGTTATTTTTTGACCAACCAAGGAAATTATCTGATCATGATGATTTGTCTGTTTGTCAGTTTGTCCCATTGTTAGCAGGATGACACAAAAACTACTGGATGGATTTTGATGAATGGCCCTATTTTGCAATGTTAAAGAAAGTGAAAAATTGATCCAGAATCAGCATAATCACCTCCAAAATCTACTGAATTCATCCTTGGCCCAAAAGCTACCTCTGGTGGAAATTTAATCAAAATCTGTTCAGTAGTTTTTACGTAATCCTGCTAACAAACGGAAAAACAGACAAACCAACATGATCACACAGGCTCCTTGGCAGATGTACCGATCTAAAAAGCAGAAACAATGTGAAAGATTAAGCCAACAAAAAACTTGAAACATTGTTAAAAGACTTAAGGACACAAAGATGCAAAAAACTATGTAAAATCTTTTACATTGTTGTATAGTTTTGAGTCTTTTATGTTTTCATATTTTTTTACATCATTTTCATCTTTTTTTGTCTTTGTCACCCTGTTGCTTTTTACATCTACTTTAAAACCACTGTCTGGTTCCTTCAACTTTCACTAAGGGCCAAAACTGAGCCTTTAAACTGGAATAAAACAATGATTTTTCATTTATTACAGTAATGACTAATATTGAATAATACGAAACTGTTAATTGTGAGAGCATATCTGTTTATATGGTTCCACTCTGCCTGGTACGGTTTTGCTCTTGAGTCAGAATCACTGACACAACACTGTCAACAGACCAATTTGTCCAGTGTGAGGAAATACACAGCTTATCTTGCTCATTTGTGATTCATGGAAAAGTCTGGATCGAGGTTATTGCTTTTCCTATTCTGGCGGATCAGTAACAGCGATGGCTGTTGCCATGGCAATGAGGAGAGGGCCCTGTTTAGATGTGTTTTTGCCTGGTATGAATGAACACAACCAGCCCCCTCTGACACCTCTGTTGGCCCAGGGCAGTGTGTGCAGCAGAGAAACATGATCATTTATTCACTCTCTAGTTTTTCTGTAATGCACACTGTGTCATTCTGGGCTCCTCCTGTTTGGGCTCCATTCACACTCCAGAGATGTCACGGTTAATATGTAATGTCAACCAGTGATTTCATTTAACCGTGCCATTCTAACTGCACGTCGATAATTCATAGGGTTGCTTTTCTTTTTTAAAATTGTTTCTGTGTAACTTTCATGTCTCTACAAACCGTGCTTCACATTAAGAATGTTTGGTTTTTTTTGTTAACTGTTGGGTTCATTTAGTTTATTTTCTTGATTTATTTTATTCAAGTTTGTTCATTTTATCAATTGTGTTCATTTTCTGTTACTAGTTCAGTGTTCAATATTATTTTTGTTTCTTTATTCATTATTGTTCGTTTCGTTCATTTTTGTTCTTTTTTATGATCATGTTGTTAATCAGCACTAATTTCCTTGATTATTTTGCTCATTTTTGTTAATTTTATTAATTATTTTGTTCATTTGTTTTGTAACTTTCTTGAATGTTCAATTCAATTTCAATTCAATTTTATTTGTATAGCGGCAATCATAATCACTGATTATCTCTAGGCGCTTCACAATTTGAGGCAGTACAGAGAGAAAACCCAACAGAACCACCGCGAGCTGAATGTTTTGCTCATTTTAAGGACTATTTTGCTCATTGTTCATTATTTAATAGATTTTACCCATTTACTTGTTTATTTTTGTACATTTTCTGTTTTCTGACTGTTCACTTTCATTACTGTTCATATTTATTTCCTTGATTACTTTGTTAATTTGTTCATTTTGTTGATTATGTTCATATTTGTTGTTTTTCTTGATCTTGACCATTTTATTCATTTCTGTTAATTCTTTGTCTTCATCCTTATGTATATTAATATATATATAATATATTAATATTATATTAATATCTTACTGTTAAGACTGTTACATGTGGATTTATTCAACCTACAGTAATAAATGTGGATATTACAATACAATAAAATTTATTTTTCCCTTTTATGGGAAATTCATGTATAGCTCATTCAATTGGAATGAAAGATTATATCATTAAGATGTCTTCATTCTTGTCAGTCTTCAGTCTGTCATCAGCTGTGGTGTTGAACAGTGATGGCAGTGGGGATGAAGGATCATTATGTTGGTTTGTAATGAGTTTTTGCTCATTTATTGCTTATTTTGCTCATTATTGCAGATTTTGTTACTTTGTTGGTAATTTTCTTTTTCCTTTTGTCTTTTTAAAAATTTTGCTAATTTTTTATTCCCTTCACAAGCTTACACAAATCCACAGTGTGTGTAGGTGCTAATATGTGTTTTCTGTTCTATCATTATAGATGAACACAAACCAGCCTCCACGTCACTAGAGGTGAGTTCCCATCACACCACACTGCGTCAGACCAAGTTAAAACTCAAAGATGCATTTATAGCCTGTCTGTTCTGTTCCAGTTTTCTGCTTTGGTTTCACTCTACAGCTGTTGTTCAGTATTTGCTCCACACAGCATGTCATCACAAACGCAGCTATTACAGAATGTGTTTTCACAATCTGCTCACTGCTAAGGCTGTTAATGCGCAATTGCACCACAAGGACTGTAGGCTGATGTGGCATCAGTATCTTCAGACTGTTGACATCAGCGTGAAGAAAACCACACATTACACTTTGTTATTGGGAGTCACTAACAATGTTACATGTATTCTGGTTTTTATTTTTATTCTCATCACTCATAAGCCGTTTTTTCCATTAACATTCCTGTTAATGTCAGCTGTGTGTGCTCCAGTTAAAGAAGTTGTCTGAATAGGGTAAATAATCTGATTGTATGTCATTATATCATGGATAAGCCAACATATTTTCACTCAAGTCTTCTTGAGAATTCAATGAAGGCGTGTTCAGTTTAGAACTCTTGTCTTGTAACACTATGTGATCTGAAAAGTACTACCAGAAAATAAAGACATTTCAAACAAATTAATAAGAAAGAAAAAAAACAATCAAAAATAAATGAAGATAAATAAAAAAAATAATAAAAATTTAATCTAGGTCAGGGGTCTGCAACCTGCAGCTTTAGAGCCACATGTGGCTCTTTAGCCCTTCCCCAGTGGCTCCTGTGGCTTTGACCACTGATGGAAGTAACACATTATCATAAATCAAAATGAACAAAACAAGCACTAAAATCAGCAAGTGGAACCTAATTACAAAAAAGCAAAATTATGAACAAGATTAAGATGAAATGATCCACAAAACGGTTATAGAAATAACATTCAATACATTTTGCAATGAAATGAAAATAATAAAAACTAACAATATATTCAATAAAATGACCAAAATATTGAACAAATGTCACAAAAGTGAACAAAATCATCCAAAAAATTATTAAAAATGAACATGAGTAATGGGGAAAATCAACACAAAATCTCCAAAAGCAACAAAGAAATGAACAAAATAATCCATAAAATAAATGGAATCATCAAGATGAAGAAAAAGGAACAAAGACAAACAAATGAACCAACAAGATAAACAGAAAAGAATGAAATGATGAACACATTGGTTTTAAAATATGCTCCATAAATGGTTCAGATATTTTTTGCGTCTCTCGACACGTACATGTTATTTTTTTTCTGTCCACAAATGGCTCTTTACATTGAAAAGGTTGCAGACCCCTGCTCTAGTCATACTGCAAGATAATCTCTGGGCAATTCATAAAGTAAGGCCAATGTCTTAAAAGAATATATGTAGAGGGAAACCAGCAAAATCTGCCAGAGCAAGGATTTGCTGGCTTCCAGTTCACTAACTTGAATTTGAACTATTTGTAGCATTTTGACTAAAAATGAACTGGTTCAGAATCTAGAGTGTTGACTCCCATCTTAAACAATAATAATAATAATAATAATAATAAAACAGGATTTCCCTTAATTGTGGGTGTGTCAGATTCAGTATAGAGGTTTGAGAAACCAGAGACAACACAATGTACAGTACAGCTGCTGACTAAACCTAGTGTTTGGTGATGATTTAGTTTCTGCTGAGTGAGGAAAAGCTAGAAAATAGCACAAGAGAGAGAGGACAGGCTATTTTAAATTAAACATAGAGTAAGAAGAAATAATAAAGAATATAAAAAAAAGATGAGGAGTACTAAGACTGAAAAAGTTGTTAAATAGTGGATGCGATAGGTAATATGTTACCATAATATGGTCTGTTGTGCATTGTTAAAACCCACGTGTTAATTATTGATCTGGACAGGTTCAAGCACCAGAATGAATTTGTTGTATGAAGCCAGGGGGCAATGACCGGGGCTGTTCAGTGAG
Organism: Pseudamia nigra; assembly: GCA_029823295.1. Taxonomy (NCBI): domain Eukaryota; kingdom Metazoa; phylum Chordata; class Actinopteri; order Kurtiformes; family Apogonidae; genus Pseudamia; species Pseudamia nigra. The sequence continues at coordinate 5,846 of JAQQAE010017764.1, forward strand.
GCTAATGGTGAAATAACTTTAAGTTGTAATCCCACCGCTTGGCCTCTCGGGAACCAAGTGTCCGGCTACAACAAGCTTTTTTCCCATAGAGATACATGTATCTTCTATCTGAAAATACTAAGCCATTAAATTTTTTCATGGATCACCATGGTCTCAAATGTTTGATTTGGACCCTCTAATAAGTAATGTGGTGGTCCATCTGTATCTTTTTGCTCCGTTACTAAGATATTACAGCAAATAATCCAACAAATCACTGCCGTGCTGGGGTTTGATTGACGCATCACTATAGTAACAGCTCGTTAGTGAAGTCGGATCAATTTGAACCTTTGTATCTTCTATTTATTCAATATGTTCATAGTTATACATGCAATACCCACAGCTGCAGTCGACTGTAAGTGTTTACACTAACAACACTGTAATATGACTTTGTTTCACACGGCGTGATGAAGTTTTACCGCATCAGTAAGCTAGCAGCTAATATTAGCTTCCCATGAGTCCCCTGGCATGAACGCTTCATAAGCCCCGCTGCCGTTCATCCAAATATGGTTACATCCTGTTTTTGGCTCCAACATGCCGTCCAGGAAGTGACAACCTGATTGGCCTCAAAATGGCCCTTCAGAAACTAATGGGTGACGTCACGCTCACTTTGTCCAGTTATATGTACAGTGTATGCATAAGGCCCATGTGTGAATTTAGCCTGCCTTGTTCAATATTTATGCAAAATACCTAAAAGCCTGTTAATATCCTCCTTTTTAATAATTACTAGTGGGATTGCTGTTAATCTTCCACTGAAGATTCCATTTATTATTCTCATTCTGCCCCTTCTTGGATCATATCTACTCCCACAGTTTTCGCCATATTCACACCATTGAAACACCATATTGTCAAGCTCGTCCAGGACTATTGTGTTTTGTAAAATAGTCTACAAAATATCCATTAAATAAACACAAACTAGCCAAATAATAGCAACATGTCACAAAATAAACACAAATGAACTGACTAGTCAATAAAATTTCCACCTAATGAACACAAATGAACAAAATAGTAAAAAAAAATCAACAAAAGGAACAAAATTAGCAAAATAATCAAAGTAAAAAAAAAAAAACAGGATAATCAATGAAACTCTTTTCCTATTGTACCCCCCCCTCCCCCTAACTGCAAGGCACGAGCTCCGTTCGCTGCCATTTGTGAATTTCCCCTTTGTGTGGGATCAATAAAGTATCAATCAATCAATCAATCGACGTATCTTCAAAATAAAGAAAACTGAACAAAACTCACATGGACCTTCTTAATTTGCAGCCTTTTGACATTCTATAACTACACACAATGATATTGTGATTTCAATTGCAGTTTAATTAATGGTGCAGCTCTAATGTAAACCTACTCAGTGACTTGGCATCAGTTTAGCAAAATGTCTTATTTTACTTGTTTGTTTGTTTTTTTTTATTTTTAACTATGACTGTTAGTGCTCCATTTGGTACACGAGTTAAAATGAGAGCACATGCTCTCATGGACATATCATCGCCGGTCAAATGTAGCAACAGAGAAACGTGACATGCTTTTCAGTGTTTGTCCCAGATTTTGAGACCTGCCCTGTGACGCGTCAGTTCTGCAAATACTTGGCTTTATTGTGTGATTATTGTGTGTGCTGCACTCAACTACACAAGTGCACTTAAAATCACTTTCTAAGCTTTTGTTCCTAAATGCACTACTTTTGTTCAGGCACAGATTTGTTTGCTGATAGTTACCCTAGAGATGTGGGTAGGGCAGTCAGTGCTGTCTGTCTGTGTGCTGTATCAAAAACAAATGAAGCCGGCATCACCAAACGTGGCGTACATGTTGACCTTGGACTAGCTCCTGTGGCCATGCTTTCAAAGATTGATGTCACAGGGTCATGTGGCTTTGTTTTAGTTGTGGCAGCATTCTGGGATGTCTGTCCCAGTTCTCATATAATGTCATATTTCAATTAAAGACAAGGTAAAAGACTCAAAGAGATGCATATATGTTAGTATGTGATTATTTGACATAAATGTGATAATCAATATAAAAGCAGTCAATGTAACATAATTGCCACCAATTAAATATACAGTCTACAATGTTGGGAAACTAACTAGTAGCTGATCATTTATGGCCGAATAATGATTGGACAAGTGACCTGCCATTCAACACGGCTTACAACCTCATAGGTGCATGAGCTCATAAACTCATTTGTGGAGTTAAAAACAGTTGTAGCTATAGTTACCATGGAGCCTAACCACTGTATCTACCCACAGGGTGACCGAGAAGAGACGGTCTGCATTTCAGATTCTTTCAACATTTGGTAAAAAAGGAACTAAACAGAAGGCTGACATACTAGTTTGACAGCTGTGAGGTTTAAGCTGAGTCAACAGGCAGGTCTCCTGTTTAATCATTTATAGTGGTCTGCCACAAACAATTGGCTACTAGCTAGCTTCCCAACATGGGAGACTGCACCTTTAACTGGTTTGATATTTTATTAAATTTAGTTAATTTTCTTAAATATTTTGCCAATTATGTGATGCTTTTTTCTCTTTTTTTTTTGTCCAGATTAGTTCTTTTGCTGTTGTGTTTTTATTTTCTTTTTTGTTTTCATTTTGTGGCTTATTTTGTCTATTTTTCTGCATGTTTGTCTTCATCTTGTTGTTCATATTTATTGATTGTCTTGTTCATTTTTATTTCATCTTTGCTCCTTTTCTCTGTATGAGTATTGTTTAATATTTATTTTTTGTTCTTTATTATATAATTTATTCAGAATTTTCAATCAATCAATCTTTATTTGTATAGTGCCAATCATAATCGCCGATTATCTCTAGGCGCTTCACAATTCAATTTTGTTACATTTTGCTAATTTTCCTGATTATTTTGTATATTTTTGTTCCTCTGTTAACTTTCATTTATTCATTTTTGAGCAGTCATTCTTATTTTGTTGGCTTTTGTTCATTTTGTCAGTATAGTGCTAATACCAGTACATGAGCTCATTATTCTGAAACATCTTATTATATTTTACTTTTAGAGAGTAAAATACTGTATATGAAAATGTAATACTGTATATGTGATGTAATTAAATAATGTAGAGATAATGTTTGCCTAAAACTAATTTGTTTGGGTCCTAAGGAGTTGTCATAGTTGTCTTTTAGGTCTCGAGCTGAAACAGTGTAGTAAACACTGAACTAGACAATAATTGAGCTTAAATTTCAGTACCATTTCAGGTCAACATCAGTAAAAGCACCTGAACGGAGACACGTGCTGAGTGTGTGTTTGGCCGAGCGAGGCCCACTCCGTGGAACATTGGGAGGAGAAGTTCATCTAAAAGCTTCATTATGTGTGCATTGACTTAATTCCACACTGAGCTCTCAGTCAGCGGTCTGCGCTCTGATTGGCTTTCCTGTTTGGGTTAGAGTTCATGTGATCAGAGGCATGTACTTATCTGCATCTTTCATGGTTTAGTTGGAAATGGAATTTCTCCCATCAGCTGACCGGCAGCTCGCAGACAGTGGCGACTCAGACTCATGGGGCAAAAACGAGAGGATGTTTTCATTTTCACTCAGTCTGTGCATTTTCGGGATTCGTCAATTAATTGTTTGGTGTATAAAAAGGCAGATGAGGCAAAAGTCAAATGATGCTAAATGTCGATGAGTGTTTCCACAAAACTAGGTTGAGAAAACAAGAATATTTTTTGCGGCATTATTTGGTATTACATAAATACAGTTATTGTTGTTTTATAGTTTTCTTTTGCACCAGTGTTTGTTTATACTGTCAGATAAAGTGTACAGTACCCAAACTCCAGAGGGGTGGAGCCCCCTACGGTCTGGTTTGTGGATGACCCACTGTACTACCCAGTGTTTCAATTACAGCTGTGACAGTTAAATGATTAGTGGATGTGGATTATTAAGTTAATCACTAACTATTTTGGCAATTAATAATCAATTTGGATAGTTTTAGTTGTAAAAACAATGCTGTTTTTTTTTCCTCAGTAAAAAAGTCCAGTTAGTTGCAGCTAAATAAATGTGACTATTTTCAGTGTTTTTACTCCTTTTTATTAGTTTATTTGCACTATGAAATATTTGCACTATGAGCCAAACAAGGCATTTCAAAACATTAACTTTTTCACATGATTACTTGATTCATCAAACTATTAATTGTTAGTTGCAGTTCTAATATATTCAAAGTGTTTTCATATTGTTGAGTAAGAACTCAGATTTATGTTTTTTAATGTCCTTCATTACATTTTCATCTCACTGCAGATCATTTCCAATTCCAAATCATCACCTGAAATCATCAACCTTTACTCATGTCCAAAAATAAATACATGACATTTACTGTGATAAGTATTATTAATGGATATGGAAATGTTAATGGCATATCTGTTAGTATTGCTCTTGCTCTGCCCAAAACCCAAGACGGTGTCCTCAGATGTGATATTGGTCCAGAGGTTTAATGGACCTTTTAATTGTTTACATTAAAATAATTAAATAATTCAATTAAAGGTTCAATGTGTGATATGTAGGATAATCCCATTTGCAGTATTAAAATATTTTTATGTTTCTCACTAAATTATGGAGCTTTGCGTGGAAAAAAAAAAAAGCAGAATCTAACAATTTGTAAAGGCACAAATCTCTCCCTGTATTCTTTTACTTTTCTTGTGTTTATTTTTCATGTTATTCTGAATTATCCACACACAGGGTGTGATTTCTTTCTGTTTGTGGAATAACATCTTGCATAATGGTTATTTTAGTTCATCCACATATTTGTCCAACACAGTCACTTGACACGCTAAAACCTGAATGGACACACCTTTTTCTAGAAATGGTTTTGCTGCGTCACTTTCAACCAGTGGCCTGCGATTCCATGTTCATTTGATCTGTTTTTTTAGAATGCTTGTTAACATGCTTGTTAACACAATCTGATATGCTTCATTCAGCATTAGTGTAAATTTGACCAAGTTTTTTGACCTGATTCAATTCAGATCAGTTGAAGAAGGAACTGTAGCACAGACAGCAACAGTAACTAACACTGGACAATAAATGATAATTGTTGACAGTGCAGTGTATTATATACTGCAGTAGTCAATGACAATTATTTACTTTAATAAAGAGTTTTCTTTTATTTTCATAATGATAAAAAGTCACATGTTTTGTGTTTTTGTGTGTTTCATTTTTGTCTTTTTGCCATGTTTTATGTTTGATCTATTCTCTGTGTTCTGTTTTGTCTGTTGCATCTTTTTGAGTTTGTCATGTTTTCACTGTCAACTTTCACACTGAACCAAAAACTAGTCTTGTTCAAAAGATTGATGTATTGTTATCTGTCATGATAATAATTAATACAGACTGATGGGATGTTTTTTTATTGTGACAACAGTTTTGACTGCATTACCCACCACTACATTGTACTCTATGCTGTGCTTGAAGCATCTTGTGCACCAGCCTGATGTGACCTGCTTCTACACACTCTGGACTCTTTTGGAGATGAAGACTTGTTTGTGTCTCTGAAGATTCTCAGTCATCCAGGTCATGG
>JAQQAE010017765.1:0-11376 GCA_029823295.1 Pseudamia nigra
ACTGAGGATGTGATGGACATTTATCTATTTGGAACCATGATAACAGGATTTTTGCTGATTGCCTTGGGTGTTTTCCTGGTGTATCGATTAAGAAGATGGAGAAAACTGTTCAAAGCCCAGTAAAGCTTTGTCTCCAAATCAAGCAGTTGGGAAGAGCACTGGCAGCACGACATGGACAATTTCTGAGTTAAATCAAAGAGTGGGTTACAACACAGAAGTGCTGGGGTGTCTTCATAGGATGGTCTCTGAGGTCTCATACCAAAACATATAAAATTGGAGTAACTGAGGAGGTTCAATTCTTTTCTGTCTCTGAAAGTGTGACTGTCTTATCTTTTGTTTTTGTTTTTCAGCTTCCTTCGCCGGACTTGAGAGGCCTGAGCACTACAACCCCCCTTGGAGGAGACACTGTTTATCCCTGCTTATCACTTCACACTCTGATTTGGAAGCTTAGGGGTTGTTTTTCTCATTTTCTTTGTTCTTTGTTAATTTTGTTGATTATTTTGTCTATTTAGATGTCACATGGGTCCCTAACATCTACATTTAAAATATTCTAGTCATAAATTAGTCAATAGAAATGTTTCTTGCTGGGGAGACATGCACATTTGACTAATAATGAGTATTATGAATCCCTCCGGTCTTTATCTGTGTACATATGTGTTTTGTGAGACTGGCTGATGCGATGCTGAAATCTGTTCTCATAGTCCCACATACCGGCAGGCAGCCTCTCAGATACAATATGAGTCTGGTTTGGACAATTAAACACACATTAGAAAACCAGTCAGGTGTTGTGTCACCTCTCTCTGCAGTTTCTCTCGCCATATGCAGCCGGATGTTCCCTGAAGCTGGACGATTTATCACCAACTGCACAGGACAGCGTTCGTGGTTGTAAATAGCGGCCATTATGAGAGCGGAAAACAGACCAAGAATATATGACAAATTATTCAAACTGTGCTCTGTGACAACAAGATGGGATGAATAGTAATATGAAAATGGCAAGCTGTGAATCTGACCCTGATCCCTGAATGAGTTTCCAGAGTGATGCTGACGTCATGGCAACCGCGGCGGTGATGCTTCAGCATGTTAATGAGTTCAGTGATGTCCGAGACATGTTGTCTGTTACCTGGCTGAGGTGAGTCACTCAGACGGGCTCAGTGCACAAACAGACTGGCAGAAGAAGAGAACAACGTGTTTGGTAGAAATAACAAGGGAGAAAGAGGGAGATAAATGGGGAGAGAGACCGACCGGGAGAGGAAATGTGGACTTGGGTGGTTTATTGTGTTTAGCCCTGAGTGCACATAACAACATGACGCAAAGGCTGGTGCGTGTTTAGCTGGCTGTCCGCCCCCTGCTTTGTCTGGCTCTGCATCATAAAAGGTCATTAATATTATTCTGCCATATCCTCGGACTGTTCCTACCAAAACTCCTCTAACTTCCATTATGTCTCGCCTGTATTAACTTTTCCTGGAAGCCATGAATCTTTAGAGAAGCTGACAGCACATGGAGCAGGGTCTAAATTTTTGCTGCGTGCCCACTGATGCTTCCTGCTCATTTCACTTCAAGTCAGCACAGCCTGTCTTTTCTGTCTCGATTACATCAGGTACCATCATCTTAACATCAGACTATTTTTAGCATTACCTTTGCTGATGTTTCATACAGGCTGAAGCAATACTACGGGTAGCATGATCTGATGTGATTTCTGGTTTGCAGAATTCAACATTTCTAACTGGTCATTACTCAGCGCCTTTATTTTACCAGGTGTATAAAGCCATATATACAGTGTGTGCTTGTGCTTCAAATACAGACTGTACATAAAAGATGTCCAAACCTACAGTATATGTGAGGCCAGCATAAAAGGCCACGCCGCTGTTTGATGGCACACAAACAGCTGCTTCCACAGACAAAACAGACCTGGAATAAAAGCATCAGAATTAAATAAGCTTCTTAATTCACCCCCAGACTCAATGTAGACATGATTATGTGGAGAACATGGTAGCTGTAGTTTAAGTCACACCTTAAATATGAGATGTAATGCTGGGCTCATGGACAGAAGAGCAGTTTAGATGCTGGAGTGTGCAGCCGGTGTGGCAGAACTGGTACCGACTCCTCTTGTTTAAAACATGGGTTGAATGGAACAATGCACTCAAGGACATATATCATAACAGGAGAGAAGAGGTAGAGTGGAAACATGACTGAGGCGGAGGAAACAGTTAGCGTTAGCCTAAAGAGGAATGTAAACAGTTACAGCAGCAAACTGGGCAGGTGGAGGGTGCAGAATCTGTCAATGGCTGGGCTCTGTGAGCAGCAGGCATTGTTAACATAGATGGAGTCCACCTCCTTTGCTAGTGTCACAGGTGCGATCACGCTGGTGAACGGTGCATCCTGCTGGTTGTAAAGCCATGTTGGGATCCCAGAGTGCAGCCTGGTTTCACTCATGATCATCACACAGTAGTTATGTACAAACTTGTGGCATCCACGCTCGTTGATAAAACCTTGACTACCAGACAGGGCCGAGCAGGGCTGAATGTTACCCACTGCTTTAGCTGAGCAACACTTGGCTACAGGACACATGTCTCTGTAAACAGTCCCAATAACTGATAAATAGTTTCTTAGAAGAGCCAACTCTCCACACTAACTTTTGACCCTAGGAGTGCATGTGCTCAAAACGTAAAAATTGGTCACAAATGTGACCGTTTTGGTTGCATTGTGGAGCGCTGAGAGTGCTCAGAAACATAGAGTTACAGAAGCCTGCGTTTAACACCAGACCCCACTGGATTCCTGTTGGTGTTTGTTTGCAATGCGCTCCATTAATTTACATGTTTTTCTCTGAATAAAGCTGTGGAAATTCAAAAATGTATTTTTAAAAATCCAATTCATTGATTACTCAAAAAGACAGACAAAATTTTTCATTGTCTGCAGACTAGTTCATTTCATCTTTATGGTTCTTTAAACAAACATAGAAATTAATTCAACCAACAGTTTGAAAGAAACTTTTCGCTCCTGGGGCTGAAAGTTCTGGTTTGAGTAGAAATACAGCTTCGGAGAACTCCATTTTAAGCTATCAAGGCTCAGAAACAGGCTATAGATGGCTACTGTCAGCATGGCTTTATGAATATGTTTGCCTATGGCTGTGTGCATTTGCCTACAGTGTTTCTGTATATACTGAACTTTGCATTGGCTTCACAAGCACAGCTGTGTATTATTCTGTGAGCATGTGTAGTTCATAGAAGGGGCTATATTGGCTGCGGTCCAGCCCCAGCTGAGCTTGTTGCCAGTTTTGGATGGCATATCACCAAGTTGGCAGCAACAGACAGAGGCCAATCTAAGACACTGAATGGTAACTTTGTTACGCGGTCTGCTGCTGCAGAGTTGGTTGTTATATTGCCTCTGCAGCTAAATCGCAGGAGTGTAAAAGCTGGCAGGCTGTGACTTATATTTGGTAATTCAGAGGGTGAGATTGACACCTCATGACCACAAATTTATGCAGGCTGCTATCGTAAATGTATTAAGAGTCATTTTTTTCACTTTGTTATAAACAATTGCTTGCAGTGTGTCTGTGTGTTTCTGATAAGATAAGGAGTATCAACCTCATTAATCCAAATGTAACGAATTGTTGAGAAAGCGTTTGCTAATAAATAAGAATTAATTGGTGTGTTTCTTTCCAACAAATTAGTTATTTTTGCAGAAGCTTGGAGTGGAATTTGTGTATGAGTGTTTATGTTTTATATTTTAATATTGCTATTTGCAGTGTAATCCGGTGTGTTTGCTTGGTATTGCATATGTGTGCATCTGCATCTACTGTATGTTTGTGTGCCGTGTGTGTCTATGTTTACCTATGCTCTGTGGAAATTCATATATTTCTTTCTGGGCAAAGAGGAACAGATGAACAAACAACACGTGGAGGAGAATGGGCTTGTGTGAATATGTGTGACAGAGTGAGAGGTAATATCTGAGGTGCAGTTTATATCCTGTTTGCCTCACCTTTAGCGTTTGCATTGTATTTTTGGGTGGACAAAAGTCCTATTGGTGGCCGAGTTGTGTCTAGGAGATGTGTACTCTCCTTCCTGCGCAGATATAAATCACTCCCTCCCCCACTGAGTGATTTTGTCCTGCACAAACTCAGCAACAAACAGACAACAACATATTTCCTGACTCAGATACCGAACAAGCATCACATTTTAGCTTTCTAATTATGGAAAATGGCTGAATTTCAGTATATACCTCTGAAGTGTGGCTGTTATTGCCCATGTTTTTATGTAATCGTCAAGTAAATTTGACACAAAGACTTTAAATTCAATGTTACCAGCTGGTTTAGAATGAATATTCTGTGTAGTTTCATCAGAACATGCACAAAACAAAGAGAGGAGGCGAAGTGGAAGATGTGAACAAGAGAAAAAAAGTGCGTTGTTAGTCATCCACTAGTTTGGCTCACATGTAGTACTCTGCTGAAATGATCTTCCAACAGAGAACTATTTCAGTTGGCATTTTCCTCCTCTCTACTACTGTTTTCAAGTTTTATGAGATACAGTCTGTGAGTTAACCTCCAAGCTGCAATTGATAATTCTAGGTTTTTGACACAGTCTTACATCTTAGCATGTGCTATTTTCTTTTGGAGAGATTTAGTCTTTTCAATATCACAGCTGGCTTTCTCATTTCACTTTGCAAACATTTCACCCCATTCAATTTTGCAAAGATGCTGTCACTGTATCCTGTGCTTAGCTCCACTCAAAACAAGCATGACATGTGTAAAGAAATACAAATACAAAGATGTTCCTCTATTCCAGAATGGTAGTGGTTTGAGTCAGATCTAGCTCCGTTACTGGCTCAGCACTGAACAACTGTAGACATAACTCTAGTTATGTGAGATGAGTCTTTTTGCCAAAAAGCCTAGAATAAGAGAAGGCACAAACCAGTTGCCTGTGCCATCAAAGAGAGAAAATGCAAATACTTATGAGACAGTCTTTACAATACACAATTTCAAAAGGTTCCTAGAAGTGTTGATGGTAACACAGCTGATTCACATGAACTCACAGACGACAGAAACTGAAGTTAAAGTACAGTGAACCCTCGTTTATCGCGGGGGTTACGTTCTAAAAATAACCCGTGATAGGCGAAATCCGTGAAGTAGATCCAGCAGTACGTTTGTTTGAGAAACAAAAAAAAAAAACAAATGCTTTCCTGAAAAAAAAAAATACGATGGCCTCCAGAAACAACAAATTCAATTTTAACAATCAACCTACGAAGCTGGACACACAGGAAACCGCAAACAGTGACCGCGTCACTGTTAAAAGCAGACAAAGAGCTGGGTTTGGTTTGGCTTGAGTCCCGTGTATAGCATTTTCATATTCTGGGCTTTTTCTGAGTCATGTTTCATTATTTAAATATCATTATTTAATATTGTCTTGTTTACTTATTAAAGAAAGATCCTATGAACTACATGAAGAAAAGGCATAGAACACTGTGTAAAATGAAAACCTCTTGCAGTCAATGCTATTTGTATGAAAAGTGTGTTATGGCCTTCTGTGTGTTTAGTGTTAGATGTAAATCCAACTGCTTGAGCCCCGTTCAGTGACTGGTGTCTACATCTGCAGCCATGGACAGATCTTTGTTATTTTGTTCTGAGACACTTAAAAAACCTTGTCTAGATTTTGTACGTGTAGAATCTGCCAGCGTTCACACTACATTGTTTACTGGGCCCTATTTTCCACACAGTAGTGGTGGGCAGCTCGATCTTTAATATCTCGAGTATCCCGAGACTGATTAAACATAGACTATTCAGACAGTTATATGATATAGTCCGCCAGTTGAAATGAATTTAAATGAATTGTTTTACTGAAACTGAAATACATAAACCTACATAATGATATGTTAAGCCTGAATATGGTTGAACATAACAAACCACCGTTGAAGGCCTATGATCAGCCAGTTCAAGGAAAAAAAATCACAAGATCAATCAGTGATCATGAAAATTCGAGTTTTCAGTCTTCATTCAAATTTTCATGTTGAAGGAGCATTCACCTCTTAAATTATAATTCATTGCTCTCCCCTACATGAAAACAGATGGGCGGCTTTTCTATGGAATAAGTATCGGTATCAGCGATACTGGCCCTGTACTTACTTGGCATTGGATTGATACCAAATTTTGCAGTATCACACCCCCCGCTGCATGGCGCATTGTTGCAAAACGTGAAAGCGAGTGGTGCATTGCTGTCTACCCTCTTTACTGCCAACTGTAGTGGATGGAAAATGTTCGATTGGACTACTGCACTCACCTGTCTGTGAAGTTTAAAAGAACCACCAAGAAAGACCCCAAGATTTTTACATGAATTTGACGGTATGAGTAGAACTTGCCCAGACCACTGTCAACTCCATCTAGAAATGCTGTCTCTGGACATATTTGAGAGTCGGAACAAACAGTGGTCATGGTCATATTAACTGTGTGACTTGTAGGATGATAAATACAGTATACGTATGTTCCATTCTGAGCTTTCTTATTCGCAAGTTGTGCTGTAAATTTATCACACTAACAGGGTAGGAAAGAAACACTACAGAGGCTTTTATCTTCATTCTCATTCTTAAACCACTCACATTGCCACTAGTGGCTTTTCTAATGAAATTTTCAGACCAGTCAGTAACCAAACGAGCTGGCGAAAACACGGATCCAACAGCAGAATATCATCCTGGCTTATGAACGAGTCCTACACCCTCCGGGCAGGCCCGAAGCCAGGGTCAGGGTCTGGGAGAAAGTAAGCTCCAGAGTCGGAGGACAATGCCAACCGCCCGGAGCTGGCAGCTGCATCCACACAAGAATAAATGCGTCTTAGGCTGGAGAGATGTCCTGTGGCCAACACGAGCCCAGCATGCTTAGGTTTGTTGACTTAGCCTAAGCTGGCAGCCACGGAGATGTGTGATTCCGTTAGTGGTGCAGGTATGATGCTGACAGCTGGTTGGCTGAAAGAAACATTTGAATTTGAACCCGTTTTATTTCAAACTTACTGATTTATTACCCTTGTTGTGCTCCTGTTTTCTATTTCTCACAAGCCATTTGTTCTTGTATAGCTCTCTCTATCATCTGGGACTTTTGTGTAATATAATATTTAACAGTCCCAAAAAATCTACAGTGTGCAGCCAAATGTTTTTCATGTGCTAGAAGCATGAAAGCACACAATCCCTCCTTTGAGCAGTACTTTTCTTCATAAATTCACTCACGTCAAATATTTGCAAACATGCAGCCGAACATTCAGAATGCAAACTAAACAAGAAAATTCATTTTAATGAATAAAGCCTTTCAAACAGGATGCGTTGACGGATGACGCTTGTTTATCAGTGTATAAAATGGCCTGACGTGCATGTCTGATGATTGTCTAAGCATGAATAAATATGACATAAGCAGACAGGGCAACATAAGGCAACACAAACCGAGTCAAATCGTTACAGTGCATGATTATGCTTCTAAATTTAAGTAGTTAGACACCGTGGACAAAGTTCCCGCTGATATTCATGGATGTTCTTAAATTGCAAACAAAAACACAGCACATGCATTTTGTATTAAGTATTAAAATCCATGTCAGTTTCCTACACATTAAAAATGTGTGGTGGATAAACTCCAGTGGAGGAATCCTTCCCTCTGGAAATGTCTAAGATCAAGCACTTCATTTTCTGTGTTCTGCATTATTAATGCATCAATTTGTGTCTTTTCCGGACAAGTTTATGACGAGAATGTGACACGAGTGGAATAATGCAGAAATAGATGAAATAAAACATAACAACGTGATCAGGAAAATCAACAACATAAGCAACAAAATTAACAAAATAAGCCACAAGCCTCCTTAAATACACCGAAAAAAATCTACAGAATCAGCGAAAATGACAAAAAATAATCACTGATATCAACCGTAAAGTACACAATATGTATAAAATGATAAAAAAAATCAACATAGTAAAAATTATCAAAAAAAGCCACAAAAAGAACAAAATTGAACAAAAAAGGGAAAGAAAATTTGCATAAAAAACAAAAATGAACTAAATAATTAAACAAATGCACAACAATCAAGGAAATCAATAAAATAAGCCACATAATGAATCAAACTGAAGAAAGTAAGCAACCAAATGAACAAAATAAGCCACAACCTTATAGAATAGAACAAAAAATGGAAATGAAGTCTACAAAATGATCACAAATCACCTAAATAATCAAGGAAATTGACATTAAAGAACAATGAATGCACATGATTAAGGATATCGACATTGTCAGGTATATTGTCAATGAAAATAATTAAAAAGAAGAAAACTGCACAACAAAGGAAAGAAAAATCTGCATAAAGGAACAAAAATGAAATGAATAATCAAAGAAAACCACCAAAAAATCCATTTAACAATCAAGGAAATCAACACAATAAGCAACAAAATGAAAAAATAAATAAAATAAGGCACCACCTTACTTATAAAACAAAAAAGGGAAAGTCTGCAAAGGAACAAAATGAAAAAATGACTGAAAAGTAAAAAAAAAAATTGACATAACAATGAAGAAAATCAACCAAAATAAAATAAGCCACATAATGAACCAAAATGAACAATGTAAGCAACATCATGAACAAAATAAGCAACAAAATGAACAAAAAAGAAACAAAAGGGAAAGAACATCCCCAAAATGAACTAAGATGAGCAAAAATAATCATGAAAATTGAGAAAAAGTACAGAAAAATATAACAACACAACAAAGTAAGACACCAATGGGACAAAATTGAACATACAAAAAAGGAAAAATAAACCCAGAAATAAACAAAAAAATGACAAAATCCCTGTGGTGATGAGAAAAACTCTAAAAAATAATCTAACAGCGGACAAAAATGAATTTAAAAACAAACACTTATTTTGGAAAATATGTGCTCATTCCATTCAATTCATTGCAAATGACAAACGAAGACTGTACGAGTGAGGACGCAAATGCATATTTGATTAATACTGAGGGGAATAAATGCCCTTGTCCCCCTTTTAATAAACCTACACCTTTGGGCTGAGTTCGAAGGCATATTTTTGCAACTTCGTTTTGACCCATTTATTTTGTCGACTGTTATATTCTCTATAAACATTAACTTTCCTTGGCACCAGGCAGTAAATGGCTACCGGCAAGAGCTCCCTCACTGCACTCGCGCCAAGGAAAATGGAAGCATTTAAAAATGGATTGCCTGTTTAAACGGCATGTAAAATGAAGCTGATTATAAATGTATACATCGAGCACAAAGGCCTCCTCTCTGTCTCCGTCTGCCTCTTCTCCATTATGCGGCTGTCCTCTCAACCCCTCGCTTTTTTCATCTCCTATTCCACAACAATTCACTCATTATCTGCGTCGCGCTGATTACTTCTTCTTTTGCTAAGACAATGACACAGGCTCACGCTGAACGGCCGTCGTGGAGGGGAAAATGGCCTTGTTTGTGATTTAATTTCAGATTCTCAGACTTAATTACAGCGTGCGCTGACAGACATTTGTGATTCTTTGTTCACCAGTACTTGTACATGTAGCACCTACCTGTAAAAAAACAAACAAGAAAAAAACAAAACCATGTTGTACACTGACTGACACGAGTGGGCACCTGGAATGATGCGACTGCAACATGTTGGTAATTACTATAGATACGACAGGTCAGCTCAGGTCTGTCTCCTGGAAACAGAAAATTAGAGCGTTTGTGTTTTTGGAGAATAATCATCATATTTACGGTACTGAAATGAGAAGGTGACAAACAAAACGGCTCAATGAGATCTGGAAGTGTAGGCGAAACTGTGCAGAGATTATTAAAGCAATGAAGCACTGAGACATATCAAAACATTTGGACATCCTGTACTGTTGTGGACAAATTTGCAACATCCTGGTTTACTTTTAATGGTATTTTTTCTTGCACTGGAAACTTTTGCAAACTGTCTATGGTTAAGAAGATCCAGCAGGGATTAGAGTATTGAAGAGCATACATACACTACAAGTCAAAGGTTTGGAAACACCTGAGTCAATTTTTATAATTTTCAACATCGTAACGTAATACTGAAGAAATCCAAGTTGTGAAAGAGCAAACCAGAACGTATTTTATCTTTTAGATTGTCTAAGGTGGCGACATTTACTTTGAAGGCAACTTTGCACACTCATGGCATTCTCTCATCAGATTCATGAGGAACAATTTTCAATTCACAGTTGTGCCTCAAGAGTTAATTTGTGCCATTTCATGCCTTCTTAATGTGCTTTAGACCATCATTTCTCTTATGCAGAGTAAAGGTGGGAACAAAGCAAGGGGCAATGACTGCGTCTGTTCAGTGAGGCCAATGTGGAAGTAACTTTAAGTTGGAATACCACCGTTTGGCTACTGGGGAACCGATCATCCAGCTCCAAGAAGCTTTTCTCCTATAGATACATGTGATTTTGTCTGAAAATACTAAGCCATTTTTTTTTCATGAGTCATCATGGTCTGAACTGTTTTATTTTGATCCTCTAATAAGTAACATGGAGGTCCATCTTTAACTTTTTGCTCTGTTATTAAGATATTATCGTC
The DNA here is from genome assembly GCA_029823295.1 of Pseudamia nigra. NCBI lineage: Eukaryota > Metazoa > Chordata > Actinopteri > Kurtiformes > Apogonidae > Pseudamia > Pseudamia nigra. The sequence continues at coordinate 10,536 of JAQQAE010017765.1, forward strand.
AGATATTATCATTATACAGTGGTATCTCAGACAATGAAGTCTTCTGACAACGAACTGACCTGCCAGTAAACACGGCTTACAACCTCACAGTTGTCAAGCTAGTACATCTGTTCTTTTCTTCCGTGGACCAGATGTTCAGGGAATCTGAAGTGCAGACTGTCTCTCCTCAGTCATACCATGGTTAGATAAGCTACAGTTGCTAGCTCTATAGAAGCTAACACCACAGCTGTTTTCAACTTTATGAGTGCGTGAACTCATGCACCAATGAGGTTGTAAGCGGTGTTGACAGTGCACCACTAGAAACTACAGTATTCACTATGAGCTAGTTTTCCAACATCATGGACTGCATCTTTACCTCAGCATTTCTTACAATAATATAGATTTGTATGGTAGTAGTTGGAGTAGCAATAACAGAGCTATGGACTCTGTCCACACCCTTCCCCTGTACAAGACAACTGATGGTCTAAAGGACATTAAGAAGGCAAGAAATTACACAAATTAACACTTGACAAGACACACAAAGCCTTCCAGGTGACTACCTCATGAATCTGATGAGAGAATGCAAAATGGTCACCCAAACTAAATGTGTCTACTTTGAAAATGCATAAAGCATGTTAAATTCAACTCAATTTCAATTCAATTTTACTTGCATAGCACCAATCATAATCGTCGATTATCTCTAGGTGCTTCACAATTCGAGGCCGAGACCTCATAACCACAGAGAGAGAAAACCCAACAGGACCACAGTGAGCAAGCCAAAGGCAACGGGGGGGAGGAAAAACTTCTTTTAACAGAAGAGAAAAACCTCCAGCAGAACCAGCGGCTCAGGGTAGGCGGCCAT
>JAQQAE010017766.1:0-11376 GCA_029823295.1 Pseudamia nigra
CTCCCTCCCCACCCACGTACCCACTCCCGTTTTTTTCCCCATCTACTGCGAGCATACAGACATTATCTCAGTTAAAAGGCTGTGGGTCAAGCGCTAATTTCTGCACCGGAGCTCTTAATGTTTCCTGGCATCCATTATGGAGAGAGAGGGGGAAAAAAAAAGGTTGGCGATAATTAGACTGGAGGAGGAAAGGAATTTTAATAGAACATGTAGTGGTTATTATGGAAGAGGTGAGGGAGAGAAATTGTTGGAAGAATATAGTGGTGTTGAAGACCGCTGCAGCCCTGAAAGGATAAAACCCCGACTGTCCAGAAATAACACAATTAGCAGCAGGCCATTCTGCTGGCCCACACTGACTCCGCTGCCTCGGAGACGGCAGGTGGAAGAAGAATATGGAACCTGAATGTCAAACCTTTTAAAGGCTATTTGTCGCTCTGTGAGGGAATCTGTCGCCGTCCTTCTGGGGCTTTGTAAGGCCCTAAGCCTCAAGGGAAAAAAAGCTGAGGATTAAACCCGGGAGTGAGGAACAACAGCGCCGTTCCTTCAAGTGGAAGCGTATCTCTGTCTTTTTTTTGTGTGCATGTCTCATCTCGTGACCCGGTTTTTCCACATTTTTCAAATTTAAAACCCGCGTTTGTGGAGTTGAAACCAGGCAATTTTATTTTTAGGAGCTAGTTTGCAGAAGTATATTCATTGCTGTATTGAAATTCAGCTGACAAAACGGACAGTGAAGTAACAAAATGCACAAAAATGAGGAATAATGTAACAAAAAAAAAGTTAGAAAATCATGAAAATGCAAAAGTTAGCAAGAAGCAGAGGACAAGTGTGAAAAATGTACCGTATTTCCCGGGTTACTGTATATGTCGCTCCGGAATGTTAGTCGCACAAGCCAAAAAATGCATAAAGAAGGAAAAAAACGTGTATTAAGCCACTTTGGAGAACAGGTCGCGTTTGTTCGGGGAACGGGCGGCCGCCTGACGCCAGAAGCGAGAGCTGGCGGCTCGCCTCCCCGCCTCACCGGGTAAGTGACGGCGCCGACACGTTCGATGTTAAACTGACGGCAGGTGCGGTTGTTACCGGTAATGTCTACATTTTAAATTGTCAGTAATACAGATGCAGGTACACAAGCCTAGAGCGCCCTCTAGTGGCTGTCAGTGTGACAAACAACGAACACTCAAAATAATTTAATATACAGGTCGCTCTGGTGTATTTGTCACTCCCCTAGCCAGACTATGCAAAAAACTGCGACGTGTAATCCAGAAAATATGGTACACCAAATGAAAGAAGAGTCGACAAAATAATTGAAGCAATGAACAAAATATCGACGAAAAAGTACAAAAATAACCCAGACTGAGTACAAATCCAAGAAGAGTTCACAAATGTCACAAAAAATGAACTGAAGAAAAATACAGATCATCAAATCAACACAATCATTTAAAAAAAATGTTTAAAATTATCCCCTAAAGGAACCGAAACCTCAAACCATCACTGTCCTCGACCCACGACTTGACAACTCTATCAACTTCTTTTTATGACCCATCTTGTGTATTTTAGAGCATGTTTGTCATTTGCAGCTTTTATGTTGTTTTCATCTTCATACCGTTCATGCCATTCATGCCATTCATGTCCGTTGAGAGGGTGGGGGTCAAACCATGTGTGGAAAGTTACAACAATTGTTTAAATGTGCTGTTTACACATCTGCCTTCAGGATAATGTCATACCATACCAACTTTATTTATAAAGCCCGTTACACTCCAACATTGGTCCACATAAGCAAAACCAAACAGGAAATGTTTAAAAGGTAGAAATATGCATCTAATTCTTCCTGTCTTTATTTATTTATCCATTAATTTATTTTGTGTGTGCATCAATAAACCCAGAAGTATCGGGGTAAGGCATCTGGCTGACCCTTGTGCTTTTTGCTGCCTCGGTCTAAAATTTACCTTAACTCACAAACACCACATAAAATAATCTTTTTAAACTCACCAACATCCTGAGCTCAATTTCTTCCAGTGTGGCCTGAGTTGCTTTCACACTCCGGCAGATCCTGTGGACTTTATTACAGACTCTGAAAGATTTAAGCTGCTTGTGACCTTTACAGCACATGTCAAAGCTGCAGCCTTCCTCTGGTTTAGTGCAATGAAAAGCATCGCACTTGTTGAATGTTCGACGGGAAGGCTTGATCTCTCCTTAAATTCTGACAGGATTCTGTCAGGAGAAAAAAAATCACAGACAGACTGATGTCATGCAGCACACAGATCACAAAGACTAGGAGAGGTAGCTTGGGGCTGAGCCCCGAGGCCACAACCAGAATGGAAACTGCAGCTCAATCTGAGGACGTGGGTAGATAAACTCACCTCCAAATCTCCCCTCAAATCGATCAGTCTCCTGCATTAAAGGTCCTTCTTTGTCAAACTCGGCTTTTCACCCTGAAATGAGATCTGCCAGCAGAGAACAAACAGGCGGCAAGGAGAGAATGTCACACTAATGCCGCCGCCGGTGGCCTCCTCCTCTGCCACAAACTGTTTAAGGGTCAACAGAGGCCAGGCGTAACTCCATTAGACAGAGAAATGGATAGTGTAATATCTGCAGCCTGACACCTGCATCATGGATTGTCAAAGTAGCCCTGGAGGCCGGGCTGAGGGCTGTACACAGGAAGGAAGCGAGGGGAGAGGAAGGTCAAGAGGAAGAATATGTACGTAGTGGAATAATTCAATTCAATTCAGGCTTATTTGTGTAGCGCCAATTATAATCGACAATTATGTCTCGGCGCTTCACAATTCCAGGCGGAGACCTCATGACTATACAGAGAGTAAACCCCGCAGAACCACCGAGAGCAAGACGAGGACGACAGGGTGGGCGTCTCAGGGTAGGCGGCCATCTGCCTGGACCGGTCGGGGTTAGTGGACAGAGGAGAGACAAAAGAAAAGAGTAGGGAGACAGACGCTGGACGAATGCAAAATGACACAAAAGACAGACAGAAAAAAATAGAAACGGTGCTACTTTTGACGTGGCAATGTAAGAGAAATGGTTTTATTCCAGAGATAATCTCAGAACCATTTCCCATGAAAAGGTGTGGTAGATCATTAAAAAAAAACAGAGAAAACTTGATAAAACTTCAAAATATTTCGATGCGCATACGTGTAACATGTGTCTCAGGCAGCAGATCAGTTGTCTTGTCTTCAACGGGAAACGAAATGAACCAGTACAATGTATCATAGATTAGGCGAGGATTAACTGAGTTTAATTAAAACTTTCTTTCAGCTAAATTCATACATTCTCTAAAATTAGTACGAAATGGATTTTCTCAAAAGGAAACAATTCCATATTAAATGTCAAAGAAGCATTAAACTTTTTCATCCACTTTTTAATCTTCCTTCCGTCTTTGTTTGCGTTAGTTTTCCTGCAAATTAATCTCAGAAAAGCTTGAAGACTGACGTTGTTCCATTAGGGAAACATTTGCCAGTGGATTTGTGGTTCCAACAAGGTCAATCAAGCAACGGCAATCTTCAGTATCCAGTGAATTTTAGAGTCATATTGATTAGGTCAAACTCTGCCGCTGATTTTCAGATCATTTACTGGCCGCAGTTGTAAAGGTGCCAAAACTTATGCAATTTAAAGCCCTTTCACTGGCATTAAATGGATACTTCATTAGTGTTTTGCAAAGCTTTAAAGGGGAAATCTCTGTGGGAAGCAATAAAAGAGCTACCGAGTGAAAGCCACAGGGAAAATCCATCACAATATGTTAGATTTACCAGAATATTTATATTTATACCGACACTGAGAGCTACGTTGTACCGCTTTTGGAAATGATCTTTAAAGCACATTCATTTTACAAAATATATCATTGTATGAAATCACAAAAATGGCTACAGACACTGGGTACTACTGGGCGGAGGTATTTCTAAGGTGCAGGCAGACTTGCTAACATACTACTGATTGTCGAAAATGCCTGGTATCATTTGATGCATGAATTTTCAAAAGTAAATGTCATCAGTATTAGGACTTGCAGCATGCAAACACACTCTTACACTTGTTTTTAAAATAATAAGTTGTAGAGTGTAGAAAAGTGCAAATTACCTTAAAATAAACTTAAGATTCGTACCTTAATGTGCATTGTAGTTCATTCATTCGCCCAAAGTCAACTTAAGGCCCATTTATTCTCTACGCGAGTGTGTCGTGTATCAAACATCACTGGCATTTATGCTCCAATGTGTCCTTTACGTTGGTGTGGATGTACACAATACATCCACTAGTGGGCAGTGTGGAGTTCAGACTGTCCTCTAGTGTGGAGTTACATTGAATTTCTGTCTGAAAATTACTAAGTGAAAAATTTTTTGTCACAAGTCATTATGTCTCAAACATTTTATGTGTTTTCTCTAATAAATTATCTGGTCCATCTTTAACTTTTTGCTCCGTTATTAAGATATTACTGCAAATAATCCAATATATCACTGTCGTGCCGCGGTTTGATTGACATGTTGCTATAGTAACTAGTGCCGCCGGTGGAGTCGGACCTTTGTATCTTCTATTTATTCAATATGTTCATAGTTTTACCTGAGATTCACTCGACTGTAGTTGTGGTAATTGTTTGTAATATGATTTTGTTTAACACTGCTTGGTGAAGTTTTAGCGTCCGTAGGCTAGCAGTTAGTTAGCTGTCCCAGAGCTCCGCTGGCATCCCCACTGTTTGCACAAATATGGTTGCATCCTGTTTTTGGCACCAAGATGTCGTCCAAGATGACACATATATATACACTCTATGGCACAGACTGTCCTAAAAACATTGAGCCATTTCTATTAATCTTTCGGCATTTATGTTGTTCTTCTATTCTTCTGCCACATGAGCTGTACTGCGCTAGAGCGCCCCCACAATATCCAGTGGCACTGCACCGTTTTCTACGTTGAGGACGAATCATTAAGCCCGTCGAAAATGTACGAAAATGTAATGCGCGCTGAAACCGGTCAAAACGCCCCCTCTGTATGAGGATGTGGACTTGGCGTAGAGTATAAATGGGCCTTAAAGCCGAGGGCACATTTCAAGATTCGACGTGTTGAGAGTTACAGATGCGGAACTTTTATAAACCAGCAGTAGCTCCGGCACTTCATGTGAACATGCGCAGTAATGTGAATGCCGTTGTCTGACACTGAAGTACGAACCCCTCTCACAGGTTTAACAGGTAAGACGGTGGCGCCGTGGAAGCATGCTGGGGCCGTAACCCTGAGGTCCACGGTTCGAATCCATTCTTTGCTAGATGTTTTCTTTTATTTTCTTTATTTCCACTGTGAGCCCAAGAGTTGTTCACGAGTTAGCGTTAGGCAGGAACGTGTCCGGCAGACTGTAATATGTTTGGCACTCACTGGTATAATCATTAAAAAGACATACTCTCTGAACTACAGCTAGACAGTGATATGTGTGGTCATAAACAAACATCGTGCTGGAGAAATACCTCATGGGTAATTTGTTCGGCAGTCACATTCACATTTCTGCACATGCTCACTGGAAGTGCCGGACCTCTAGCATGGTTTATAAGAGTTCGAGGTCCGGAACTCTAGCAACAGCCTACAAGATTTTTGGCCAGATTTTACCCACAATTCACAGTTGAGCAGGGTCTGCACCAGTGAGCCCTAGTTGAGGACAGTCCGCGTGGCTAGTTGGCACAGAAATCTGTTGGTGTGTGATGAAAACAGACTCGAACGGACCTGACCAGACCTCAGTCACAGTCAGTCAAGCGCGTTTGAATTTTTTTTTTTAGCCAACACCCGACGCGGTCGCGTAGTGTGTACTGATTAACGACCCGACTGAAAACATGTTGCCAACAGCCAATTAAAAAGAGTAGACAGGCCACAGGAAATAGCGTCAGAAGATGACAAAAAGCGGGAATGTGAAAGTAACGATTGCAAACAGCCATACCTGTTTTTCCTCTTGGATTTCTCGGATCAGATAGCGAGCCGTTTTATAGTCCATGTTTGAAACAGATGTCCTCCTACCCTGAGTCACTAGTTCTGTTGGAGGTTTTTCTCTTCCGTTAAAGGAAGTTCTTCCTCCCGCCCGTCACCCTAGGATTACTCTCGGAGGTTCTGTTGGGTTTCCTCCGCATATAGCACCTAGAAATAATCTTGTGTTATTAGAACTCTACGAATACAATTGAATTGAACTGAACATATCTTCATCCTGTCAACTTGAGGCCTAGGTGGCACTGCTGCTTCGAACAAGAAAATTTTCAGTTGCTAGAAAGAGCCTTTCTCCGTTTACTTGGATCTCACCGTGGTCATTGACCACTGAAAGAGCTATATCCTCAACGGTTGGGATTGGTAGAGTTGGTGATTTTGGTACAAGTGGTGTTTCTTCTGGCAAAAAGCTTGAAATGACTTTGAAAAATCACTTAAAACTCTGCTAGTTGGGTGGCTGCCTTTTTCGGGGATACTGCGCGACCATAGTCAATTGAAAAACCTCTCATTTTTCCCAGTGTGACAGATGCTGCAGTCACAGGAAATGGCTTTGTTTTGTCTGTTTTTGTCTGAAATCTATCGCAGTGTTTCTCAAACTCTGGAGCTAGCTGTCAATCTGTCCGGACCAGCCAAGTGTGGTACAGGTACATGTCATGCCGAGGTGTGTGTAATGCACACCCACTGCTTGCACCGGATGTGGCAGAGTTGTCCAGTCCCACCAAGATGTGCCTTCATGTTGCAGGATTACGTACAGCTGAAGCAGAACCTGCAGTGTTTAATGCGAAGTCTTAAACGGGCCAATTGCATAGTGTGTAGCTGAACACGCGTTAGTGCATTTAACTAGACTAACCAGCTGTTAATGTGCATGGTTAGTCTTTTCCAGTTAAAGCACGGATGTTTAAGGCGCTGACATTAACCTGGTTATAAGTGCTGCAGCCACAAGATGTCACTTTCAGAGTAGCGGGACACCAAAAAAGAACCGGAACCGAATGCAAAAGATAAACCACCGGCCTGTTTTACTGCTGAATACTGCTTAAGTTATCCGTTAACACCTAGGTGGATTTTTTATTTTTTCCTAACGGCAGCGCAGGGTTTTCCATTTGAGGATGTTTTGTCAGTTATCTCTGGATCCTATTGGAAATATCTGGCATCTGTCCATTTCATTTTCAGTTTGTGAATGGAACAAAAAGGACTCAACAAAAATCAACAAAACAATCGTGAATATGAGCAAAATAATCAAAAGTAGGAGAATGAACACATCAATGCACGAAACGCACAGACGCGATCAAAAGCAATGACGAAAGTGGCGAAATAAGCACCTAATTAACAGAAAAAAGGAAAAAAATGAGCTAAAAGTTGAGACAAAACTGAAGAAAATATTTAACAAAATGATCAAAAACAGCACGGTACAATCAATAACACGCTGTGTATTTTTTTTTTTCATGTAAATAAGCACATCTTCATTTAGGCAATATATTGCATTTTCCTTTACCGTTTGATATTCGTAAATTGATTAATTAATTATCGCGACAGTTCAAGTCAAATGAAGTCGGGAACATCTTCCTCAAATCGGTAACTTTTTTTTTAACATAGAATATTATCGGAGGAAATGGTACAATAACAGTTAAGTCGGAGTCGTTCCCGGAACCGGGGCCTCCTCTTAATGAAGTGTCCGTCCACGTCGGGTCTTTTACTCACCGTCTTTGTCTCCGTCTTACTCACTCTCTCACAGACGCACACAAAGTAAGTGGCCCCGGGCAACAAGTCCAGCGGTGCAGCTATGCTAGCTTTGAGTAAACAAGCACCGGCCGACTGACTATGACTGTCTTTACACAGCCCGGCTCTATTCAGCCGCTTTGTTGATATTCTGCTGGCGAGCGAGGCGAGCACAGCACAGGAAACGGTGAGCGAGGGATTGTAACGGAATCGAAGAGCCTGAGGTAGCTGGTACCGATCACGCTGCTGGTGTTCTTACGTCGACATATTGCTCCAGCACAATTACTGCAACGGAGCGACATTGTTGGGATGCCAGAGCTTTTAGACCCCAGGGGAAAAATGCCGGAATCCTACCTCGAAATACAAATACTACCCAAAAAAAAAGTTTCAAAAAGTAGGTCCATTTGAAGCCGGACTTGGTGAAGCTTTTTTTTAAAGACATCACCCATACGATGCAAGGCATTTTTTTTTTGTTTTGTTTTTTTTTTGGTATGGTTCACATCACTGTGGGATATGGGACAACCCTTCACATCCTATACAATGTGTTGCTGTACTTTGTGCTGTGTGTTGATCTACACGGTGAGGTGCGTGTTCCCTAAAATATGTCTGTGTTCATTAGCACTCCGTCGCTGTGTGGGGATGCAGAGCCCCCCCCACCTCCTGACTGTCAGTGCCTGTGCCTGGGTCAGCAAACTCTGTCACCGTAAGTTAGCCTGCAAGTGGAATGAAGCCCCCACCCCACCCACCCCTTTTCCCCTTTCATATACGTATGTTGAACCATTTCTGCTTGCGTATCCATCCAGTTCACCAGTGGAATAAATGCCTCGTTTGCATTCGCAGTGTCAGCTCAACTCACCTCAGTTCGACCGCTTGTGTAGGTGTCACCTCGCAGTGGCACGACTGCAGCCTCGAGGGAACTGTTCATTGGTCAGATAACCAATAAAACCACAAAGAAGTTTGAATAATGCTTTCCTACGTGGATCCCGTCGCAGAGCACGACGCTGAAACGGGGCGACAAAAGCTATGACATCATAACATCCATCGTAGACTGGAACAACAGTGTGGCATGGTGGGCGTCGTCCGCATCCATGAACCGGCAACATTTTAATCAGCAAAATACAGTTGCTTATGTCGCACGTCCTAAATTACTCACCGTGCAGTGAAATAGACCCTTCAGTGTTTCACTGTAAAGGCCCATTCATACTCTACGTAAAGTCCACGTACTCAAACAGGGGCGTCGTTCCTTCCGGTCTCAGCGTGCATTACGTTACAAGTTTGGTACGTTTTTGACGGTGCAGTGCCACTGGAAATTGTGGGGGCGCTCTAACGCAGTACAGCTCATGTAGCGGAAGAATATGAGAAGAACAGAACGCAACATAAACACTGAAAGATTAACAGAAATGGCTCAACTTTTTGAGGAGAGGCTGTACCATAGACTGTATATATTAGTGTCATCTTGGAGCCAAAAACAGGATGCAGCCATATTTGTATGAGCACCAGTGGTGCCAGCGGAGCTTAGTGAAAGCTGACTAACCGCTAGCCTATGGATGCTAAAACTTCACCAAGCAGTGTTAAACAGTCATATTACAGTGTTGTTAGTGTAAACACTTACCCACAACTGCAGTCGAGTGAATCTCAGGAAAAACTATGTCCATATTGAATAAATAGAAGATGCAAAGGTCCGACTCCTCCGGCGACACTAGTTGCCATAGCAACATGTCAATCAAACCCCAGCATGGCAGTGATATTTGCCATAATATCTTAGTAATGGAGCAAAAAGTTAAAGATGGACCAGGTCACTTATTAGAGGGAACAAATAAAACTTTTGAGACCGTAATGACTCATGACAAAAATTTTTCACTTAGTATTTTCAGACATAAGTCCAATGTTACTCCACACTAGAGGACAGTCTGAACTCCACACTGCCCACTAGTGGCTGTATTGTGTACATCCACGCCAACGTAAAGTACACATTGCAGTATAAATGCCACCGATGTTTGACAATGTTTGATATACAACGCACTTGCGCTGAGTTTAAACGGGCCTTTTTAGATGTCCGTTTGTCATGTGTTTTGCTGTTATATTAGCGCTGGGCGGTATCACCAAAGCTCTACAGTTCTGTAGTATTTGACAGTATTTTTTTCCAAGCGTCACAGGGTTGGTGGTACATGTTTCAAGTGGGTGGCACTAATGAAGAAGACGAATCGCATTGCGTCACGGTTGCAGCAACTGTCAACTTCAAAAGTAGAATTTTCACAACACATTTTCAAGCATCTAGAAAGGTATTTAGACTTATCCAGAGGTGCTGACCACATATCTGCGGCTGTTGAATCGTCAGGGATTGTAGCCTGCTCTGGTTTTTGCATCCCTCTGAGTTGTCTGTGGAGGTTCTCAGTGGTCCACATCATAGTATTGAAACCTGTGGTTTTTCTTCTGGTGACTGGACTGGTTGCTTGACTTGAAGATGTTTCACTACCTATCCAGGGAGCTTCTTCAGTTCTAACTGGTCTCATGTGGTAAATCCAGAATTTATCCTTTGTGACTCGGGACTCCACCTTTCAGTCCTAAGAGGTGCTGGTTCACTTGGGCCAGGGTCTTGCAGAGTCATTGGGGTCCCTGACAGAGGCTGAGTCGTAGAGGGCCGTTAGAGGTTTCACCCTGAGGATGGTGACAGGAGGAGGGGGAATGACACAGGAAATTGGCTCCAGTTTGTCTGGGTAGAGTTCTAAGAACAAGACGGTAAATGGGTGAGAGAGTGTGTCTTAGTCCTACCGCTCTATTCAGAGATTCACAAAATGGCTTCCTTCACCCCCGTGTTCACATGGAAATTCTGGACTTCTGCATTAGACTAGTTAGAAGTGAAGAAGCTTCTTGGATAGGTAGCAAAACCTCTTCAACCCAAATAACCAGTCCAGTCGACAGAAGAAAAACCACATAATTGGTCACTCTGGCATTTGGCTCAAGTACCCGCAACTTGGGATCACATATCTGACATCCAATGTCTTGATCATAGGCCTGACTGTGTTTCTCCACAGCACTCAACAGAACCATGACTATCTTAGTTTCATTGGTTCTTGGTACTCCAAAGTGCTTGTGGGAAGGTGGTTTGTAGCATTAGCGTAATAGCATTTGGTCGACGTTCAACCTTTTTAAAACCAAAGTATCTCCAAACAACCGACACGACTTTTCTCTGCAGAATTTCTTCAACTTCGTCCACTTCAACGTCTGCTTCAGCTTCAGTTTCTGGACTTTTTCTGTACAGTTTTACCACTCAGCACCTCGAACACTGGTGCTGTGTTACATCCGCGGATAGTGGCGCAATATAAGAAAAACTGACATCATAGCAAAAATTTTAAGAGTTTTCTCCCAGCCAAGGTGCAACAACTGGGACTGTTCATTGAGGCCAATGCGGAAATCAAACCACTGCTTGGCCACTGGGGAACCGATCGTCCAGCTACACGAAGCTTTTTTTCCGTAGATACATGTGATTCTATCTGAAAATACTAAGCTAATCAATTCTTTTCATCAGGGTCTCAATTTTTTTATTTGTTCCCTTAAGAAGTAACATGATCCATCTTTAACTTTTTGTTCAATTAAGATATTACAGCAAATAATCCAACAAATCACTGCCGTGCTGGAGTTTGATTGACATGTTGCTATAGTAACAGGTCACTAGTGAAGTCGGACCGATTCAGACCTTCATATGTT
>JAQQAE010017767.1:0-11376 GCA_029823295.1 Pseudamia nigra
ACGTCACACCACAACACGTCACGCCACGTCACATCACGCCACGTCACGTCACACCACAACACGTCACGCCACGTCACGTCACACCACAACACATCACGCCACGTCACATCACGCCATGCCACGTCACACCACAACACGTCACGCCACGTCACGCCACACCACAACACGCCACGTCACGCCACGTCACGTCGCGCCCGGTACAAACGGAGGCTTCTGGACGTAGGCACAGATTTCATTCACACGGAAGCAGTTTGTTGTTGTTTGTTCCCTAAAAACCCAGCTTCAAATAAATAATGTTTTTTTCTATTCGGGGTTCAATTTTGTTCATTTTTACATAGTTTTGTGACCTTTTTTTTTCTTTAAATGTGGTCATTTTTCTTTTCATCATTTTCTGTTTTGTTCATTTTTTGTTCACGTTGTGGATGGATCTTTTGTTCTTTTATTCATTTTGTTTTATTGATTATTTGGTTAAGTACTGCAGGGTAATATTGCTAATTGTGTGCATGTATAATGTTATTTTGTTGCCCATTTTGATCATTATTTGACCATTTAGTGACTTATTTTTGTTCATTTTTGATCATTTGTTTTAATTGTATTAATTATTTTCTTGTTTGCTGGTTGATTGCTGTACACAATGTGGATATGTTGCTCATTTTTATCATTTTTTAAAATTTTGTGCCTTATTTTTGTTCATTTTTGTCCGTTTTTGTTCATTTTTGATCATTTGTTTTAGTTTTATTAATAATTTCCTTGTTTGCTGGTTGATTGTTGTACACGAAGTGGATATGTTGCTCATTTTTATCATTTTTTTTACCCTTCTGTGGCTTATTTTTGTTCATTTTTGATCATTTGTTTTAATTGTATTAATTATTTTCTTGTTTGCTGGTTGATTGTTGTACACGATGTGGATGTGTTGCTCATTTTTTATCATTTTTTAAAATTTTGTGCCTTATTTTTGTTCATTTTTGTCCATTTTTGTTCATTTTTGATCATTTGTTTTAATTATATTAATTATTTTCTTGTTTGCTGGTCGATTGTTGTACACAATGTGGATATGTTGCTCATTTTTATCATCTTTTTAAATTTTGTGCCTTATTTTTGTTCATTTTTGTCTGTTTTTGTTCATTTTTGATAATTTATTTTAATTATATTAATAATTTTCTTGTTTGCTGGTTGATTTTTGTACACGTTGTGGATATGTTGCTCATTTTTATCATTTTTTGACCCTTTTGTGGCTTATTTTTGTTCATTTTTGTCCATTTTTGATCATTTGTTTTAATTTTATTAATTTTTTCCATGTTTGGTTGATTTTGCTCCTTCGGTTCATTTTGTTTCATCTTCTTTTTTTTTTTGTAAATTTCTGTTTCTTTTATGGATTATATTGCTAAAGGTCTGTTAATTCTGTTGATCTTTCTTCTCTTTTTCTTCCTTGCTTATCATTTTTGTTCAAATTGGGGACAGTTTTGTCGTTTTTTGTCCATTTTGCAGTTCATGTTTTTCATTTTTGTCGCTTCTTGTGCTCATTCTTTCCACTTTGTTGAAGACGTTGTTCATTTATGTCCATTTTGTGTCTTATTTGGTTCATTTTTTTCCGATTATTTTGTTCATTTTTATCCAATTTGTGTCTTTTTCCCTCTTTTTATTCTTTCTCTAGATTATTTAGTTAATTTTTTTGGCTTTAATTACTTTTATCGCACGCGGCGTAAATATGGGACCAGTTTATTTGGGACCAAACGTGGCTCTTTTACTTCCTCTTCTTCTGCTCCGTTATTTTAATTTGCACGGGGACACGTACTTGAAGTGACTCACTACGCGTTGTACAGTGTGTAATTATGCATGTGACAAAGAAAATTAGAATTAGAATTGGGATTTTAACGAGCTCGGACGGAACTAAACAACGTGATGACTAAGGCGTGAGTCGCTCTGACGGGGAGGAGGAAAAGAACAAAAAAGAATTTTAAAAAAGCAATGAGCGAGTGGGGACGAGCCGTGGTGATTTTAACGATGATGAAGCCCGTGATGACGGTGTAGGTTGTCACCGCGGCGGCGATGATGAGGATGGCGATGGAAACGCTGGCGGTGATTGTGACGTGCTGGTTCACCTGCAGAGAAACGTTTCCAGTCGCCGTGTCCTCGTCAAAACTTAACGTTTGTGGGTTTTAACGCAGCGCAGGACGGGAAACGTGTGACGTCATCCGCCGAAATGAAGGGAAAAGAGGAAGGAAATGAACAATATCATCCAGAAAATGACCGAGAATTAAAATAATCAAGGAAGAGACTAAAATTGATATTAAATGTGACCAAAAATGAACAAAATAATGCACAAACTCACCACAAATGAACAATTTAAATGAGGAAATGAACCAACTAATACACAAAATGACCAAAAAATGAATAAAATAATCAAGAAAGTTACCAAAGATGAACAAATTTATGCACAAACTCACCAATAAAACAACAATATAATGAGAAAATGAACAAACTAATACAAAAATGACCAATAATGAACAAAGTAATGAACAAACTGACCAAAAATGTACCAATAACAATAAAATAATCAAGGAAGTGTCCAAAAATTAACAAATAAATGAGAAAATCACCAAAAATTAAGAAGATAATGCATAAAATGACCAACAACGGACAAAAAATTAATAAAATAATCAAGGAAATGTCCAAAAATTAACAAAATAAATGAGAAAAATCACCAAAAATGAGCAAAATAATGCACAAACTGACCAAAAATGAACCATTTAAATGAGGAAATAAACAAACTAATACACAAAATGACCAGTACTGAACACAAAATTAATAAAATAATCAAGAAAGTTACCAAAGATGAACAAAGTTATGCACAAACTCACCCATAAAATAACAATATAATGAGAAAATGAACAAACTTATACAAAAATGACCAATAATGAACAAAGTAATGCACAAACTGACCAAAAATGTACCAATAACAATAAAATAATCAAGGAAGTGTCCAAAAATTAACAAATAAATGAGAAAATCACCAAAAATTAACAAAATAATGCATAAAATGACCAACAATGAACAAAAAATTAACAAAATAAATGAGAAAATCACCAAAAATGAGCAAAATAATGCACAAACTGACCAAAAATGAACCATTTAAATGAGGAAATGAACAAACTAATACACAAAATGATCAAACATGAACAAAAAATTAATAATCAAGCAAGTTACCAAACATGAACAAAATAATTCATAAAATGGTCAAAAATGTACAAATAATAATAAAATAATCAAGGAAATGTCCAAAAAAAAAACCAAATGAATGAGAAAATCACCAAAAATGAACAAAGAATGAATGAAATGATTTTTAAAAAATTGACGAAACAATCCAGAAAATAAAGGAAAAAAAAGAAACACAACAATCAAGAAAATGAAGAGAAATAATCATTGATCAAGACACGAACAAAATCATCAAAAACTGAAGAGAAATTAATCAAATCATATTTTTAACCTATAAAAAAATTCCTGTTTAAAATGATAAAGCAAAGCTGTTTACTGACCCGGTTCTGACTCAGTTCTGGTACCGTCTCGGTTCTGATGTTTCTCTGAGTTCTACGTACCGTCTTGGTTCTGATGTTTGTCTGGGTTCTAGGTACCGTCTTGGTTCTGATGTTCCTCTGGGTTCTAGGTACCGTCTCGGTTCTGATGTTTGTCTGGGTTCTAGGTACCGTCTCGGTTCTGATGTTCCTCTGGGTTCTAGGTACCATCTCGGTGAACAGCGTGCGAACGGCCTACACGGCTCCAGGAGACAGTGAGATCCTGGACCTGGACGACACCCTGTACCTGGGCGGTTTACCTGAGGACCGGGCCGGACTCATCTTCCCCACAGAGGTTTGTGTTTTAGTCAAATGGTACTGTACGTTAGAACCAGACCTGGCCATTAGAACCGGACCCGTATGTTAGAACTGGACCTGTATGTTAGAACCGGACCCATACATTAGAACAAGACCCATAGATTAGACATGGATCTGTACGTTAGAACCGGACATGTATGTCAGAACCAGACCCGTACATTAGAACTGGACCCGTAGATTAGACTTGGATCTGTACATTAGAACCAGACCCATACGTTAGAACCAGACCCGTTGATTAGACCTGGATCTGTACATTAGAACCAGACCCATACGTTAGAACCAGACCCGTCGATTAGACCTGGATCTGTACATTAGAACTGGACCTGTATGTTAGAACCGGACCCATACATTAGAACCGAACCTGTAGATTAGAGTTGGATCTGTTCATTTTTTTGTTCATTTTTCCTTCACATTTGTTCTCTTTTCCTTCACATTTGTTCTCTTTTCCTTCACATTTGTTCATTTTTCCTTCACATTTGTTCATTTTTCCTTCACATTTGTTAATTTTCTTGGTTATCTTTGTTCATCTTGCTGTTCTTTGTTCATTTCGTGGATAGTTTTGCTTCTTTTTGTGCAGTTTTGTAGATATTGTTGATTATTTTGTTTCATTTTCTAAATTATTTTCCTAATTTTCTCGTATTCTTGTAAGTATTTTGTTCGTTTTGGTGATGATTTTGTTCCTTTTTTTTCTACATGACACATTTTCTCTTTACAAATATATGACACAGGGTCAATTTGACCCGAGCACCACACGAGGGTTAAAGAATGAAAAGGTCGGTCTTGTCATTCGCTGCCGTCACAGAAACAGTCCGTGCACCACACTGGAAATGAAAGTGAAGTAAAGGACTTTAAAAGTGAAAGTTAAAGCATCACACCGGGGTCATTTTTTAGAAATAATTTTTGATTTGATGAGTTGACATTTTTATTCTGTTTTGAACTGTACTTTACTCGGGATGTTTCCAGGAACGTCGGCGCCGTCTACGACATGCTTTTTGTCAGAGCTGCGTCGCGAACACGCGGCTAACGAAGAATCAAAGAAAACCTTCCACCTACTAAAGAACAGACACAAAAACACGACGAGGTCCACAACGTGAAAAAGGCTCCGGCTGTTTGATACGGACAAATGAAAAGAAATGAAGAAATACAAGCACTACGCCTCGTATCTCACCGGATTCGGCACATGCACAACATACTTCATGGTTTGCGCGGTCAGTGTATTTTATTCACAGCTGTTCCTCACATGAGTGGAAATAATCCAGACGGGGAACAATCAGACCTAAAAACGGTCTAAAGTTATTCAAACACATGGAAAAAAAACAGGTGAACAAATGATTTTTTTTTATTTAACCTTTTCTTTTTTTTTTTAACCAGGTAAGTCAGTTCTTTTTCAATGACGACCTGGACCCGAGGCACAAATCATTCACGTAGGGGTCGATTTTGTTGATTTAGTGCATGTTTTGGGTTGTGGGAGGAACCCGGAGAACCTGCACAGAACCCACGCAGACTCCACACAGAAGGACCCGCTGTCGGGGGCTTGGGGTTCCAACCCAGGGCCTTCTGAGTCTTTTTAAACTAGGGCTGCCAAACATGAGATTTCATCACTTTTTCCTGGACACATGAGTTATTGTGCGTTAAAATTTTTAATCTAATTATGCAAATGGATTTATCTGGATTAACGCGTTAATTTTGACAGCCCTATTTTAAACACAATTCAGTACAAAACAAACACGCAAAGACACATTTAGTCTGTGAGGAGGATGATGAGGGATGATATCCACTAAACTGTGGAAACCTTCTCAGAGACGAGAGGTGAAGGTGTGGATGTTCCCGACAGGCCGATGCCTCATATACGCACCGCGGCGCCGTGTCTGGATATACGTACAGCAGATCTGGATCATTCATAAGAATCCCCACGTCACGAAGAGATCCATAAAGACTCAGAATCTGTAGGAAAACGTCAATCAATTATGATCGCACAGCTGTAGTTAACATCTCTGGAACGAGATCATGTGACAACGTACAGGTGTTTGAAACAGATTTACTTTACCAACCACTACGGCATCCTCATCCTTTCCTTTTCTTGTTGCCAGCAGGAAATCATCAAGGGAAGGAACAGTGATAAAATATACAAAACAATCAAGGAAATGGCCAAAAATAAACAAAATGATCCTAAAAACAAACATAATAATCAAGGAAATCACCAAAAATGAACAAAATAATTGGGAAAGTTTACAGTAAATGGAGGGAAAAAAGATCTGAAACTGAGGAACAAGTCAGAAAAGGAGAAAAAAGACGAGATACAAGATAGTCATAATGAAATGAACCAAACTGAACCAAATCATCAAGCAAATGAACAAATATTTTAAAAATGACCAAAAATGGATCAAAACTACAACCAAAATGACCAAAAATAAACAAAATAATCAAGAAAATGGCCAAAAATAAACAAAATTATCCCAAAGACAAACATAATAGTCAAGGAAATCACCAAAAACGAACAAAATAATTGGGAAAGTTTACAGTAAATGGAGGGAAAAAAGATCTGAAACTGAGCAAAACAAGTCAGAAAAGGAGAAAAAAGGTGAGAAACAAGATAGTCATGCTGAAATGAACCAAACTGAACCAAATGCTCAAGCAAATGAAAATGAAGAAAATGACCAAAAATGGAACAAAAGCACAAACAAAATGACCAAAAACGAACAAAACAAATGAGAAAATGAACCAAAAAGAATGAATCAAATCAAAAAATGACCAAAAATGGAACGAAACCACAACCAAAATGACCAAAAATAAATAAAATAATCAAGAAAATGGCCAAAAATAAACAAAATGATCCCAAAAATGAACATAATAATCAAGGAAATCACCAAAAATGAACAAAATAATTGGGAAAGTTTACAGTAAATGGAGGGGAAAAAAGATCTGAGCAAAGAACTGAGCAAAACAAGTCAGAAAAGGAGAAAAAAGATGAGAAACAAGATAGTCATAATGAAATGAACCAAACTGAACCAAATCATCAAGCAAATGAACAAAAATCAAAGAAATGACCAGAAAATGTAACAAAACTACAACCAAAATCACCAAAAACGAACAAAACAAATGAGAAAATGAACAAAAAAAATGAATCAAATCAAAAAATGACCAAAAATGGAACAAAACCACAACCAAAATCACCAAAAACGAACAACACAAATGAGAAAATGAACAAAAAAAAAAGAATCAAATCAAAAAATGACCAAAAATGGAACAAAACCACAACCAAAATGACCAAAAACAAACAAAACAAATGAGAACCCGAGCAGGAAATGACCCGTAAACCCCTCCCCTCTGGTTCAGGTGTGGACGGCTCTGTTGAACTACGGCTACGTGGGCTGCATTCGGGACCTGTTTGTGGACGGACAGAGTAAAGACATCCGACGCCTGGCCGAGGCTCAGCGGGCGGTGGGGGTCAAGCCCTCCTGCTCCCGGGAGCCTCCCAAACAGTGTTTGTCCAACCCCTGCCAACACAACGGCGTCTGCAGAGAGGGCTGGAACCGCTACGTGTGCGACTGCTCCGGGACGGGATACCTGGGACGATCCTGCGAACGAGGTGAGGCGGGTCGAACGGGCACGGGCCAGGAAACCCGTCTTTTTTTGGTGCGTTTGCAGCCTTTTTTGTTCCCCTCAAGTCACATTTTCCCACAGCGGTGATGAGTAAATTGGCTGATAACGTGGGAGTAGACGTTCAAAAGCAATATCTTGTGAAATGGTAATAATGCATCATGATGCAATATACAGTCACGCTATAATAATACCGCTTTTTTGTCTGTGGGAAATCCAAGAGAGGAGGCAGCTGAAGACAGATGGCGTGGGATGGAAGTGGAGTTTTAATGTCAGAAATAACCAGGCAAAAACTCCATCAACCACCTGAAATTTATTACCATCATCTGTTATACGGGGGCAGTAAAATTTTATTGATTGTACCTTTAAGTTATGAATTTTTTTTCCCCCTTTAAAAAGCATCACATTGGGACAAATTACAGACGTTTGGTAGAATATACTCACGCACGCGTTAAAAGAAAAAAAAAAAAGGACACTCGCAAAGATTTACGATGTGTGAAGATGTGGGAAAACTATTTCTTAAATTGAAAAGCTCCAAGGTTGAGTTTGGGAAAAATTTACATCTGGGCTTTTGTGAAGCAGCAAAGGAGCTTTTCGGCCTGTCGACTGGGTTATGATGGGTATTTAAACGTAAAACCACCGGATTAATGGAAAATCAACAAAAGAATAAGTACGTAACAAGAATAATCACAAACCCCAGGCCTTTATCTTAAAGTGCCATTTTAATTTCATAACCATCAAGGCACGTAAATTCAGTTTCCAGCTGAGATTTAATGGAAATAGTTGGAAAATTACACCAAATCAACAAAAATAATCAACAAAATGTATAAAGACAAGGAAAATAATTGAGAGTGAATATGATCATAAAATATGGCGGGTTGCTATGGCAACATCTTTTGAGTTTTGCCCAAGCCTGCAGTACCTTTGACTCGTCCACCTGTGGACTTGCTGTGTTGTGAACCTCGAGTGATTTGGATGAAGCCTGTAAGAGGAGTTTATTCAAACATGTGCCACAAAATTCACCAAAATGCCAAAAAATTACCATAAAATCCAAAATAGCGGACTTCCTGTTGCATCGGGGTCATGTGACCAATTCAATTTTCTGTTTGCCTGGGTGTGATACACATGTGCACCAAATCTTGTTCGCGTACGTGAAAGTAATCCTCCATTGATGTTTGGCCCCGCCCATTCGCCATTAGGCCACGCCCACCCACATTACCTTTAAAAAAATTTCAGTGCTTCTAATGTGAGCGTGCGACGTCGTTTACAGTTTCAAAAATGCGATCGATGTGGCTGAAACAATAATAAATGGAGCGATTACGAAAAGCTGTCGCGATGCACTTTGCTTGGCTCGGGCCTAATAAAGCAAAATAAAATGAACAAAGTGAACAGAAATAACACCGTGTAACAAAACGTTCACTTTCTCTTGCTCACGAAACGTTGTTTTTGTGACGTGGCTAATGAAATTGTCAAACTGAAGCATGTCCCTAAACCTTCCCGGTTGATGTAATGCCGTAGACGTAGCTCACAGATAAGACCCCGGAATTCCCAGAAAACTCAACAGGAAGGAGAAAAAGGTCATGGGTCAGCTTTGTTGCAGTGTCCCGGGGCTTCTCGGGCGATCGCAAGGCTGAAAGTGACGAGGAACTGCAGGATGTCCTTGAAAGTCCATGTCCTTGATGCTCATAATAAATTACAGTGGAACCCCAGGTTACCAGTGTGTTGCCATACAAGTTTTTCGGGTTACGAGGAAGACATTGGGCAAAATTTTGTAACGGCTCACGAGCAAAAACTCAGGTTACGAGTAAAATAGTTCACGAGAGCAAGAGGAAAGTGCGCTACTCACCGACCGACTGGAAATGTAGACGTGAAACTCACGCTTGTTTAATCCTCGGTTACTATGACTCAGCCCTCCGTTCTAATAGGGTCCTAATCCCCCGAGACTGAACTAGCGTATTACCGACCCGTGCTAACCTGGGGAGTTATTACTTAGCTGAGTACAATTTGAAGCACTCGTCCGACATCTTACTACCGTTATTTCCAACTTCTGCCCTGCTAACTCTGGTTACCAAAATTGTCAGGAAAAACCCACATTATATGATAATAATGATACCAGTCCAGCTGGTTATGTTGCTACTTCTGGGGATTTTTTCATCACAGGACCTAAAAAGGATGCTAATAGTGAGTGTCATATATGGCTTTAAGAGAGTAAGCTACTGTGTGTTGCTGCTTAAAGTCACTGAGACACTTCATGGGTTTTATTGAGGTTTTACAGGAGCAATCTGATCACATAAAAAGGTCAACCGTATGGTCACGGTGCCTGTTAACGGGTTAAAAGAGGAGCCGATGCAAAAGAGTGGGACATGTGGCGCTGGCATCGAATTCAAAACGAACATGCAGTTTCCTACACTACAGGGTTTTAATGTTGCATCATAATGTTGTTTAATTCAGATGTTATGCACATTTGCCTGGTTTTACAGAGTAGAACGTTTTCTATGCTTTTACAACATAAGCAATCAGGAAATAAACATTATTACCCGGGAACAAAATTTGTGTTACATAGTGTAATAAACATGCATCCATCCATCTTCCCTTTATCCTGGTCGGGGTCTCGGGCGCAGCAGCCCGAACAGAGAAGCCCAGACTTCCCTCTTCCCAGCCACCTCCTCCAGCTCCTGTGGGGGGACCCCCAGGCATTCCCAGGCCAGCCAAGAGACATACTCCCTCCAGTCTGTCCTGGGTCTGCCCCGGAGCCTCCTCCCAGTTGGAGCTACTTTTGACAACTGGGGATTGGACCACCCAGGCCCCCACCTTCAGCTGCCACCCAAACCACACAGCACCGGATCCTTACGACCCTTCCTGCAGGTGGTGGGCCCACAGGAAGTTGTAATAAACAAAATGAATGAAATAATCTACAAAATGAATAAGAATTAAGAAAACATTTGGGAAAAATGGGGAAAAATGCCAAAAATCGATGAACTAATCAACAAAAAGAACTCATAGTAGTATGTAAATAACATGAACGGTGCCATATGTTCCTTTCAGTTGTACATATACGTCCTCATGCAGCTGTTTTTGGATGAAGTTGTCAGAGAAAAGTGTTGCTGATGTGGCTGCTCTTTGACTAGTGAATGGTTCGTCCACGTTACCAACAGGGAAGTTAAAGTCACGATGACCAGTGGCGTTAAGATTTCCTCAAACACAGCACTTTACTGGGATACCTGGTTAAACTGGTGACACTGCTAACAACCCTACACTGTGTATATTGATCAACGCGAGCCAGTGGTTTGACTTTTTTTGATCCCAGTCCCAGAAGTGACCATGTTTGCACGGATGGGGCGGATGCTCTGGATGCAGTAAAACTACATGGAGTGTTCTCTGATTCACAGTGTTAGCATAGCCTCTGAAGCACAAACAGCTGGAGCTGTCTGTCAGGGACAATGTGTTTTTATTAAATAAATAAAAGCTTTGAAGATCTGACTCTGCAGGAGGCGGCGTTGTCGTATAGACCTGTCAATCAAAGCCCAACGTGGCGGAAATGACAGCCTTCTATCTGCCTAAGTAGCTTAACGACGGACAGTCCAGAGACCATCACGACTTATGACAAAAATGTGTTCACTTAGTTGTTTTTTGGGGGGAGAAATCCTGTGTAAGTCTATGGGAGCCAAGGCTTTTTAGAGCCAAGGAGCAATTGCACCAAATTTCTGGTTATTTCTGCACTGGCATCAGTGAACAGCCCCAGTTTTTACCAAGGGGCAACGACCGGGGCTGTTCAATGAGGCCAATGTGGAAGTAACTTTAAGTTGTAGTTCCACCGCTTGGCCACTGGGGAACCGATCGTCCGGCTCCAAGAAGCTTTTTTCCCATAGATACATGTGATTCTATC
>JAQQAE010017768.1:0-11376 GCA_029823295.1 Pseudamia nigra
TTATCTGCGAGCCAGATGCAGTCATCAAAAGAGCCACATCTGGCTCGCGAGCCATAGGTTCCCGACCCCTGGTGTAGGGGAAGGTCGGGTACAGAATAAATAGTCAGAGTCAATTAGTGCTGCTATAACTATAGTACAAATCCATATTTTGGTAAGAAACACCCAGTCAAGCAACGAGAAAAGACAGAAAAAACAGTCCACCATTACTTTAAGAAGTGAAGGTCAATCAGTCTGAAAAATCTTAATCGCACTGAGCTATTGGGTACTGTAAATTAGTGATTTCTGATGCTGTGAATTCAAATAAACGTCTCCAGCAGACGTAGTTGTTGGTCTTCCTTTCGGACAGTACCCATGAAAGCTACTTTCATTGTAACGTTGGTCACAGTGATGGGTTTGGTGACTGCACTTGGGGACACATTCAAAGATTGAGAAGTAATGATGGATTGTCTTTCCTCTTTATTTAATTGCATGTTTTGTGCCATAATATGGCTTTATCTGTAGTTGTATCAGCACTAATTAGGCTATTGACTCTGTACCCACCCTTCCTCTGCACAGCAAAACTGATGGTCTGAAGCAGGGGTGTCCAATCATTGCCACAAAGGGCCGAGACACTGCACTTTTTCCTTCCGACCAGCCTCTTCAGCATGTGATTCCACTGAATTCCTTCCCACTGATTGCACTTCAGTGACAACACCCACTTTAATGAGTGGCTGGCGAGAAAACCTGCAGTGTCTCGGCCCTTTGTGGCAATGATTGGACACCCCTGGTCTAAAGCACATAAAGAAGGCAAGAAACGGCACAAATTAACTCTTCAAAATACGCACCTGTGATTTGAAACCATTCCAAGTGACTACTTGGTAAAACTGACGAGAATGTCATAAGTATGTAAAGCTGTCATCACAGCTAAATGTAGCTACTTGGGGTAATTTAAATGTAAAACATACTGGGTTTTTATCACTTTTTGTTTTCTACATAACTCTGTGGTCTTTCACAGTTAATGTACAATGCTAAAAATAAATTAAAAATGCTGAAGGAGGACGTGTGTCCAAACCTTTGAACCGTAGTGTATGTTGCTATTGTTAAGAGGCGTGCAGTATGTTTTAAATCGTCAAACTAAACTAGAGCATTTATTATTTTGCTTAATACCATAATCAGACTCAATGTTAATACAATCAAGGTGTAAGTGCTAGTTTAAAGACAGTCCATTGACTCTCTTCTAATTGTAACTCAGGTTTGGCTGTTTGTAAACGGTTCTGAACTTGCTAGGAATGTTTGCAATCCTGTCACATGAGGCGCACATGGCGGAGGCTATCTGATCTGGTATCAGCTGTCGTGATGCCAGCACAGAACTTATGTAAGCAGTGTCTCTCTGCAGCAGCAGTGTTGATACTCAAGTCCTAGCTGAGTCTGGGCATTGCTCCATTTTTAGCAATTGGGACATCTCTTACATCAAAATAAAATTTACACATTTGGACCCATTTAGTAAAATGCTTTGGTACCATGTCATTGAAGGCAAAAAAAACAAAGGCACTTGTCAGATTGTATACTAAGTTTAATTTTCAGCCAAAAGAGACTGACCTTTTTATCTGGCATAACATCTCCAGTTTCATAAAGGTCAAATTCAGTGAATAAACAAAGCTACTTGGCAGTGTATGGAGTGTCGAAGAAGTCTGTTAAGTGAGTGACGGCTGACTTTAATGTCAGCTCAGCGAGACAGACTGTCCTCTGTTACTATTTTCTTGCACTATCACATCTTGTGAAGTGATAAAGCCCCCAAGACAAGTAGCTTTTTTACTCTTCCACAGATTAACTCAGTGTATGTTTGTTATACTGTATCACTTGTAATACAATATTGCTATGGCGCTTTGATATGTTATGTCACGGGGATGGCTTCTTGGAAACATCAAAAGAGGTATCGTATCTCAGCCAAGAAAGCTTTGATTTGGCAAACATACACCTTCAAATATAAGGCAGGAGGACAAGGCACATTAAGCCAGCTTGATCTCAGACAGGAAGATTTGACAGGCACTCCAATGATCTGTCAAGATAGCAACAACAACATTAGTCAGGTCTTGCAACAGACAGATATAAGGAACAGAGGAAAGCCAGGGTTTGATGTTGAGACCATGATACAATGGTGTCTAAGTTAAAAATATGAGTGCTGATTTCACAGGTAAGATTGAACTAATGCAGTCTTTTGAAGGCATTTTTACAAAAGGCTGCCAATAAACAGTGCTGTTGCCAGTGAGTAATTTTATTAAACTGTCTGTTTTCATGCCAAAAGATTACCAATTACCAGTGTTTGCAGCACATGATTTGGCAGTGTTACACAGAGTGCATCAGAGACACTATGCAAATCACAGGATGCCTCTGACTCCAGTGAAATCAGTTATGGCAAACTTTCAGGGCAACGTAACCTTTTAGCATACAAAAAAGAACAAAAAATAGATTGGTTGTATTTGCAAATTATAAAAAAAAATGCATTACTGAATGGGTAGCCCAAGTGGTCATGGCACAGTTATTATGTAATCAACATATTGCAGTTGAAATAATCATGGTTATTTTCCATTAGCCCTGAAAATCATATCTGTTCAACTCTATAATAACACATGGTGATACTACAAGAAGTATTTTATCATCATGTGCACAATGTGACTGCTGCTTTTATATTTTCATGATCTTTTTGGAACTCATTCCTCTGTTTGAACTTAAGTGTAGACTAACATGACAGTGGTTCATTTTGATTTTCACCCTTGGTCCAAATATTTACCAATGGGTTGTTTATTTCCAGTCATGTTGTAAGTTTTATGAATAAATACAACAGAAAACAAAAACAGCTGTATAACTAGAAAATTTGCAATCTCTGAAGAGATTGTGTGGGATTGCTGAGTCAAAATAGTTGAACTTGCTGGAAAAGTGCAAGAGTTAAATTAATTATTCAGTGGAGTAGTAATCAAAGGATCAAAGCACTATCATTGCCATGGTAAACACACATTCCGTTAGAGTTCTCCATATATTTTATATGAGAAAAAAATGTTGTTTAAAAAGTAGTGGTCGACCGATTATCGGCCGGGCTGATTATCAGTGCCGATATTTGGAACTTTGACATAGTATTGGTGTTTTTTAAATTCGACGGGCTGATATCAAGAAATAAATTAAAAACTGGGTTATTTCGGCTCAGATGCCTCTCTCCCTCTCTCCTGCCACTTCTGTCTCCAGCATTACCCCGCACACGGTTAACGGATTGGTTAAACAAACCACAGAGCAGAAGGGCAAAAGCTTGCTTGATCTAGATTTTCAGTATGAATACAGGCCATGACAGCGGGGCCTCCGCGGGAGGTTTCTGTCCTCCCTGAGCTCGCCTTAGGACACCTGCGTTACCGTTTGACATGTGTACTGCCCCAGTCAAACTCCCCGCCTGTCACTGTCCCCGGAGCGGGTCGCGGGTGCCGTGCGTTTCACGCCAGAAGTGAGAGCTGGCTCGGGGCTCGCCTCCCCCACATCACCGGGTAAGTGACACGCAAATGTGTTGGCGCCAACACGTTCGGTGTTAAAGGGTTTTAAGTTCCGGACAGCAAGCATATGTGTCGAAGGTAAACGCAGAAATGAAAAAACGAAAATGTAATAAACATTCCAGTGCTCCATGTCTCACAACTACCACTAATGTTACAGTGTGCAGCAAAATAAAGCGGAGTAAACATTAGCTGGCGCTAACGTACCTCCAGTACCTCTTATGTCCCGGACTCCCGACATGTCTGTGAATTACTTGAAAGAAGCTGCTGATAATATTGACAGTCAAAAAGTCTGTGGTAGTAAAAGCGTGTGCGATTGAAAGAGAACACGTAAAAAACTCAATTCACTTGTTTTCTTGTAGGGAAATACGTTAAGGTGGAGCCTGATTAGTTTTTACCATAACAATCGTTGTCCGGTCTGGCTGTAAACACTCAGCAGATAATGTATTATCAATGGGTTGAATGTATGTCATGTGGAGAATAGTGTGTGTTTGTGTGAAAGTCACATGACAAACTTTACAGCTCACAACTACTACAATAGCTTGTGAGTCTAGGATCCATGCACTTCTGGAGCTATTTATTTTCTATTTGTTTGGTTAAATAAACATTCTTTAGGCATTTAAACCAAGATAAGTGTTTGTATTATTCAACATTTTTACGCCAGTTTTTACACTTTTACGGCAAATGAATATCGGCTCCAAATATCGGTTATCGGCCTCCTTAAGTAGTAATAATTGGTATTGGCCCTGAAAAACCCATATCGGTCGATCACTACAAAAAAGCTTAATATTTTAAAAATTTTAATGGTTAGAATTATGAAAAGTAGTAGCACACTAATAAACTGAAACATATGAAGTTTGAATGGTTTGAATCAGACAAAAAATGTAGGAGTAGTTACGCGACAAAAAAACATACGGAAGTGGATGGAGAAGAATATTAAAACTCAAGACAACAATAGTGAGATTGCTGCATGACTCAGTAATCCCACTTATTCATTGTATGTGTTTTTCATATGGTGTATGTGGATAATTAATTATAATCAAACTACTGCACTGCATTTTGTGGATGATGTGCTCCTCTTGGCTTCATCAAGCTGTGACCTCTAGCTGGCACTAAAATAACTTGAGTGGCGAGTGTGAAGCGGTTAGGATGAAGATCAGCACCTTCAAACATGAGGCCATGGTTCTCAACCAGGAAAGAGTGCAATGCCCACACCGGCTCAGGGATGAGCTCCTACCCCAAGTGGACAAGTTTAACTCTCTTGAGGTCTTGGTCATGAATGAGGTGGATGGACTGGTGTTGCATCAGCTGTAATGTGGATGCTGTACTGCTCTGTTGTGGTGAACAAAGAGCTGAGCAGCAAGGCAAAGATCTCAATTTTCCTGTCGATCTTTGTTCCTACCCTCCCCCATGGTCATGAGCTCTGGGTCATGCCCAAAAGTATAGGATATGGATATAAGTGGTTGAAATGAGTATTCCACACACAGTGGGTGGGCACTCCCTCAGTGAGCTCCAAGTAGAACGGCTGCTCCTCCACATTAAGGGGAGCCAGTTGAGGCTGGCTCGGGTATCTGATCCAGCTTCCTCTGGGAGACCTCCCTGAAGAGATGTCTTGAGTATTTCCAACTGGGAGGAGGCCCTGTAGCAGATCTAAGGCACATTAGAGGAATCATGTCTTTCAGCTCGTCTAGACCTTGGAGCCCCTCCCCCCCCACCTCCCAGAATTGGAAGAGATGTCCGGGGAGAGGGTAGTCTGGGCCTTTCTGCTTAGGCTGAAAGGCCCAGACCAAGACAATTGGAAGATGATGGATGCATGGAGTGCAGTGGTGACATAAAGTGACCAGAATAGACAGCAATATTTTTTGTTTGCATGATAATTAGTCAACTCATTTTAATTTTTTCCCAGCCCTAGTGACAGGTAATTTTAAAAAAGACAAAAAAAAAACACTCTCTGGCTACTTTTGAAGTGTGCTGACCCCTGTTGTCCAGCAGCTTAGTCTTTAGTTATCTGTTTGGTTACACGAGTTCCCCAGTGCTCTGTTTTGAGAGAGGAATGGGTCAAGTGGGTTGTAATGCTAGATCTGCCCTCTTCAGAGGGTCAGCATGCTGACAGGGGAACAGTTCAACATATATGAGGTCACTAAACACTGCATTAGCCCCTGACTCATCATTGCTGTGAGACCAAAATATTCTCAGCAAGAGTGCCAGTTTCCAAAATGAACTTTAATGCTTGCAATTTGCTGAAATTCTTGTGCAAGCCACTAATATTGACAAAGTACTGCAAATTGACTTTCTCTGTGCATTTATATTCCTTCTAATTTAGCTCATGTGTATCTGCTGTAGAGAAAGAGAACATAGGTAAGTGGCCTTATTTTGTTCTCATTATGGACATACTGTAGCATATGATGTAATTGGGAGTAACAGGAATGCAAATTTGTTTTTACCCCCAGGCATGGACCGCAGAGAGAAAAAATATAAGGCGCACAAACAGTTTGGGGACCGTCGTGGGGGTGTGACTGCAGCCCGCACATATTTTTATGCAGATGAAGCCAAATGTGACCAGCATATGGAAACATTTATCAAATGCATCAAAGCGTCTGGTAGGTAAACAACATGGAGTTTTCCAATTTATCTCAGTACTGACTGTCATTATTTTGTGGTTACTGTAAAACATATGATTCTCCTCTGTGCTTTCCTGAGATCTATAAACTAACACCATTGCAGCAAATTTTGCTATCGAATTAGGAGATCATTTGAATTTTAATACTTAGTATATTTGATATCTAGGCGGGACTTCAATAGATGGATTTTCTGCCATCAAAATGACTGCTCTAGGACGACCTCAGTTTCTGGTAGGCACAAAGAAATGATTTAAAGGTTATTTCTTCAATTTTGCAGGTGCAGCCATTACAAATGGACTGGACTGACATGTTTTTATCTTCCTAAAGCTCCAGTTCTCAGAAGTGCTGCTAAAATGGAGGCGATTTTTTAATTTCCTGGCATCACAGCAGGGCAAAGATGGGATGGAAGCCTTAGAGCAGAGGCTGGAGCTCAAACAACTCCAGGTGGAGTTTTTTTTTTTATCTTGTACTGGCTACATTTGCTCATAGCAATAAGGAGCAATAATCCAAACAAAATCACATGGAATCTGTCCAGTTCTCTGGAATCTATACGATAATTTTTTTTTGTATTCTCTTAGGAATTCTTGGCCACGCTGGGTGCAAAAGGAGATTTTTATGGCTGGTTTTCTGGAAGGAAAGATGAGTCTTCAGAGTAAGTGTGAAAAGAAGTGATTTTGTCACATTTTGAACACCATAACCCGCTTAAGTGGTAATATTGTGCTCTTCCTCGATAGAACCATTGACATGCTTGACTGGAACAGCCTCATAGATGATAGAACAAAGATATCGGACCTGCTGGTTGTCCCAAACGTAGAGGTTAGTTTCAGACATTTTAAAGGTTCAGTCTGTGAGATTCAGTGGTATTTTGTGGCAAAGTTTCAGATTACCTATGTGAACACCCTACACACCCTTACCCAGAGTGCCACCAAAACATATAGAAGACCCTCTTTATAGCTAGTGTTTGTTTTATTCATTACTTATGGGGATATTATATCTGGTCCACAATATGACATAGGAAGTGGCAGTAATGCACCTTAACAGTGGATGCCAGAAGAGAAAGTATGTATAAATCTGCAAATGTACTGTGCTTTACTGTACTGTGAAAAATCATCTTTATTGGCTTTTGGACTTCATATAAAGTCTATGGTGTAAAATAAAAAAAAAAAAAAATCCCCACTGCAAGGTGGACAGCAGGTAAAAATAATCTGTTTTGAATTTTTGTAACTTACAGCATCACATGTTACAGCGATTCATCTAAAGTGCATTTGTCCAACCGAATACTTGTCCAATTCTAAAGTTCGTAATTTGAAATTAGTCTTCCTGACATTAGCATTAGCATTCCTGACATTTTTTTCCCCAAAAACATAAAAATATATGACATATTGCTGTAGGTTAGTTCAGTATTGTGATAAATATGCATGCTGTACTCCTAAAGTTTCTTGTCTGTACATGCAGTGTTGCATTAGATATGAAACAAAATGTCCCTGTCCATGTAACAGCTCAAATTTGAGGTATATTCAGACCTCTTTGCCTTGAGTTAATTGCACATTTTACAAAAACTTGGCAATCTGCCCTCAACGTAAGTGCTGACGATGGATGACTTGGACAGCCAAAGGGTAGACTTTGTAAGAAGCACTAGTAAATGTCATGTTGTGTGATACTGGGTTAATTTGCATCTTGTTGCTCAATCTCCTTGGATATTTGCCTATAGCGAGGTGAGCTGGAGCCTCTGCTTCGAAAGTTCACTGTGGAGGAAGAGAAACAGATGAAGAGGATGTTACAGCGTATGGATTTATTAGCAAAGGTAATATCACATATTTTAGAAAGACTCATTACTGTACACAAACACATTTGGTTGCAAATGCAGTTGATTTTATCTCTCAGGAGTAAGTGCCTATTGTTTATTTGAGTGTGGTATGTGATTATGGTCATTTATAGCAAGATTCATTTTATTGAAATGCTTCCACTCTATCTTGTTTTCTCTCTTCCTTTTATCGTGATGCAGCAGATACATGTCTATACTAATAGAAACAGAACCTTCTCAGAAAGATCAAATCTGCTGAAAGCAATTGTGCTTGTTTACTCACTAAACTTGTGACACTGATCAGCTGGCAGTCACTGACAGGATTAATACAATGATATATATTGCTTATTATGTAATGTTTTTTAATGTCCTATGTACTGAATGTTTAGGGTTTTGGTAGAGAATAAAATTGTTAAATGCCATGCCACCCTCAGGTTCTGACATGTTTCAGTCATGCTAAAATAAGGTTGGTTAGATGAAATCATTCTGCAGCTATTACCTTTAGTTCATTGTTAAGTTTCAGAGCTGCAATGTTTCCATTAAGTTACCGTAATGGTAATTTTGCAGTATGTGACATGTCTATAAAATACAACTTAAAAGTAAGAAATCTCCAACTTCCATCAGTCTGGAAGTGATGTCAGGTCTTTTGTTACTTTTACTCAGAAACAATGCTTTCAGGACAGCGTAACAGATTAGATTGATTTTTTTTTTGATTTTTTTAAATGGGACAATTTGTATTAATGAACATTTACATGTAAATACGAGAGATTATAGCCATACGGCTAATTTCCATCTCAAGTCCCATTGGCAGGTAACGCAGAACAAAACTTACAGGTAGCATAATGCCATAAGTTGTCCCAGTCTTCATCACACATAATTATGTTAAACATGTCCCTTTAACACTATTGCACAAAGCCCTTAAACACTATTGCATATACAGTGGTGCCCCGGATAATGAATTTAATCTGCTCCGGCATCACGCTCTGTGTATGAATCATTCGTTACCCGATACGACTTTTTCCATTAAAATACATGTAAAACCAATTAATCGATTCTGGACCCACGACAAACTTCCATATAAAGTATGTATTACACACCTATACATGCACATTTATTCATTACTATTATCTGAAAAGGAAGTTATGTTAATTATCTGAAACGGAATGCATGAAATTAGTTATAAAAAGGATTCAGAGTGAATTCTTACCTTGGCTTATGACTTGGTAGTGTGTCCATGGACACTGCACATGTCCATAACTGTGAACAACTCCACCACACCGCTGCCCACGGGTCGACACGCCGCGGGCCGGCAGCAGATACATGCGGGCCAGGAGCAGACACGCCGCGGTCCGGCAGCCGACGCGCCGCGAGCCGGCAGCCGACGCACCACTGCCTGCGGGCCGGGAGCCGACATGCTGTGCGCCGGGAGATGACATGTCGTGAGCCGACATGCTGCTGCCCAATAGATTCAATGATGGTACAGTATCACCAGTGATTTCTTTCTCTTTGGTCCAAAGGAGCAGTAGCCTCTCCATAATACGGCTAGCGGCTAACAGCCGTTATCCTGTGTTAACATGGCATGCCGGCTGTGTTAACACAGGCTAACGGCTGTTAGCTTCCGGGTCTTTCACGTCTGAGATGCTGAAGTGACTACAGGTTACCGGCTGTTAGCTGTTAGCCTGTGTTAGCGTGGCTAACGGCTGTTCGCTTCGCAGAGACCCGGAAGTGACTACTTGTTATCCGGTTCGAATTTCGTTGTCAGAGTCAAATTTTTTGCAGTTTTTTCCTTGGGTATCTGAACTTTTTGTTGTCAGAAGCGTTTGTTATCCGTGGTACCACTGTATTCTGCTCAGAATAGACAACTCATGTTCAAACAACCAATGTTCCTGCAACAACACAATATCATGGTTATCACATAAACTGGAGATCTCATTAAATGAAGTTTTTACATTCTGACAGTTGAATGAACATATTCTTAGGTTGGTCCTACTACTGACTAGATATGTTGACATCCACAATAATGACAATCACAAGTAACTCATTTCTTCTCAAAAAACTGTCGATAGTATAAACCAGATGGCCACACATTTTTTCCAAGCAACTTCTTGCTACAACTGGCAGGACATGTAATTTTGAAAGAGGCATAACCATCATGCCTTGTTTCTAGTTGCTCAATCTTGAGATTGACATTGATTTTTAAAATGAGATTTGAGATAGGAACTTACATGATGGGGTCTGGTGGTGGGGTCGAGCCGACTATAATACTGTACTTTTATTTAAAATCTACGAAGGTTCGAATTTTGAGAGTGTTTTAAATAAGAGAGAAATGTGAGAAAATGTTAATGCATGTCTGAGAATAGTGTATAAAGTGTGTGGTGAGGGGTTTTACAACCTTAAAATAAAGCGAGTTTTTTCATAGGAATCTACTTTGCAGATTTCGCCTATCACGGGTTATTTTTAGAACGTAACCCCTGCGATAAATGAGGGACCTCTGTACCATAGTAACCTGAAGAAAAATTAACAGAAACTGAAGAAGCAAAGTTTGCAAAAAAATGTCTGACTGCCAACACTTACAGCCATGGTTGTACTGTATGTTCACTGCTATATTATTAAGAGTTATTTTACAACTTCATTAGAGGTTGCCAAAAGTGGTTTTAACAGACTGATGTGTCTTTTTCTTGATCAAGAACAGTTGTTTTTTTCTTTACACAGGGAGATTGCTTTTTTTGTGCAGTTTTGTTGATATTGATGATTATTTTGTTTCATTTTCTGAATACTTTTGCTTATTTCTTGATTATTTTGTTCTGTATGAACATAATTTTTATCCTTTTTTTCTTCAGTGTTCATTGTTTTCATTTTTAAGTCTGTTCTGTGATCATAGTAAATCTGTCATATATTTTTGATTTCCATTTATTGACTTCCTAGATTAGATTCTCAGAATAAACAGTAGAGCCAGATATTATACTGTTTTTTCAAGGTAACAGGCATTTCCTTTGTTCATATTATTCTTAGAACTCAGGATGTTACCACTCTGCCTCATTTTGAGCCAGGACAAACATGATATATTCAAAGAAAATGTCACTAGTTCAGCTAAATACACTTCTTTTTTGTTATAGCACGCTGTAGAGAATGGCGTTCGCTTGATGGTGGATGCGGAGCAAACCTATTTCCAGCCAGCTATCAGCAGACTGACACTGGAGATGCAGAGGCTCTACAACAAAGAAAAGCCCATCATCTTCAACACCTTCCAATGCTACCTCAAGGTCAGAACCCACGCACGGCAAAACAACCAGACGCTCAAATGCATTAATGACGCAACTGCATACAGACGTTCTAGACACAAAAGCTGAATAGAGTTATACACTTATGTACACTCAACAAAAATATAAACGCAACACTTTTGTTTTTGATCCCATTTTTCATGAGATGGACTCAAAGA
>JAQQAE010017769.1:0-11375 GCA_029823295.1 Pseudamia nigra
TTGATTATTTAGTTCATTTTTTGATTATTTTGTTCGTTTTCTTGATTATTTAGTTCATTCTTTGATTATTTTGTTCATTTCTTGATTATATGAAGAACTTTACTCTTCATTTTGTTTCATCCCAGTCAGTCTTTGTCTTCGTAGAGCACGTGCAACGGACACATAAAATAAATGCGCAAACTGCTACGTCACGTGATCAGGACAAACCCCTGGGATTAATGTTCTTGTGCGGCTTCCGTACTTACATGACATTAAAATGGCCGCCTTTATCGACAACGTGAGTAAACTTAGCAAACTACTGGCGTCATGTCACATTTGATTCATCTTTAGAAACACCATTTCAGCTTTTTAGATAATGTTAGTATTTCGTTGTGTGTTAAGACGCGCTCCGTGATATGAAAGTTGAACGTGAATGAGAAATGTCAGATGTTGGTTGGATGCTAGCAGGCTAACCCGCTCCTCAGCCGCTGAACTCATCATCTTTTCCTTTTTGTGTCATTATTTTACAGGATCTGATAGAAAATGATTTACCTAAAGCTGTGCAGCTGCTGAACATCCTCACCGAGCAGGTACAGTAGAAACGCGGAGTTACTTGCAGTGAATGTCATTATATTAACAGTAGAATTAATGTCTGTGGTGCGTTCACTGACCCTCGGTTTTGTAAATAACCACTACTTTTCCAGTGTTTATAAAGTATGAAATTACGCGTTTGCGTTGTATGATGTTTGTGATATATTTCATGTGATTGTGATGGATATAGTAACATGATATATTTTAAATACATAATTTATATCCATGAATCATCCTGTACTAGTTTAACTTTTGATAGATGAGTGTGGACCCTCCCTCTGAACAATCACATGGTTTGACACGTCTTCATCGTGTTATATACTAATATTAATGACTTCCTCACCAAGAAACATTAATATTTACCAGTGTCTCAGTCCGGGAAAGAAAGCATCATGTCTGTAGCAAAGAAGAAGAGAGACTTGACTTTTATCGTAATTATGAGATACGGAGTCTAAAAATATTTTTCTTCAGTGAATGCAATGCGGCGCCGTGTGTTGTCCACCTGAGGCCAAAACTATAGATACAACACAAAAGTACATATTCACATTTAAATCAAGACTTTCTTATCAACCAGTCGTTTGTATTTCTGTGATTTGTTTCTAGCTTTAAACGAGCCACTTTTTCAGTTTTTATCACATATGTTAAAGACTTAAATTCATGGTTGACTTGCCTGTTTAGGACAACTTTAAACAA
This sequence comes from Pseudamia nigra, assembly GCA_029823295.1. NCBI lineage: Eukaryota > Metazoa > Chordata > Actinopteri > Kurtiformes > Apogonidae > Pseudamia > Pseudamia nigra. Next base: position 1,264 of record JAQQAE010017769.1, read on the forward strand.
GAACTAGCATTCACGGGGACTACAGAGTAGACATACTGTGTATTTTCATACTCGTATCATACATTTATGTAATAGTTTCATTAGAAGGCCTACAACATCCATCATGTTCCGCTTGTCCTGGTCAGGGTCGCGGGGGCAGCAGTCTAAACAGAGAAGCCCAGACTTCCCTCTGCCCAGCCCCCTCTTCGAGCTCCTCTGGGGGGACCCCAGGTGTTCTCAGGTTAGCTGAGAGACAAAGTCCTTCCAGTATGTCCTGGGGCTACCCCAGGCTCCTCCTTCCTGTTGGAGCCGGTCTTGACAATCATGGATTGGACGATCCGGACTCCAGCTTCAACTGCCACCCAAACCACACAGCACTGGACCCTTCCAAGCCTTTAGCAGGTGGTGGACCCACAGGAAGGCACAGTCATAAGGGTCTTCTGAATTGCTCCTAGTCTGACCTGTCACCTAGGACCAATTTGCCTTGGGAGACCCTACCAGGGTGAATTGCCCCAGAAACATAGCTCCTAGGATCAGTCAGGCAAACAAACCCCTCCACCACAATAAGGTGGTGATTCAAGGAGGGAGGCCTACAACATGTGTAATTTTTTAAAAATCTATTTCAAATATCAATCTTGTTTATGTCATTGAATAGTAGATTTATGCAAATCAATTTTCACCTTTTGTTACTGTCTTCAAACATGACCAGTCAATATATCCGTCATAAACTGAGGGGAAAAGGACAAATGGTCAAAAATGTGTTTTACTGAGGTTTTACAGGAGCATTGATCACACAAGGTCACAATGCCTGTTAAAGGGTTGAAGCAGAATAACGGCAATTAAAACAAGGTCTAATTGTTTACTACTAATCATGTTGATAACATTTGTCCTTTGTAACCAACGTCCAAATGTTGAGAGGGCAGAATATTGTGTGTTATTGTGCTGTTAAATATAAGAATTTTCCAGCCCCTTGTCGACAGGTAGGAATGGTTTCCCGTGTTGATCAGTGGTTCATGTAGGTGGTATCAGTCTCTCACTGAACATTTTCCTGTGACTGACCAGCACGTCCTGGACGGGGTAAAAGCTATTGTCTAATATTGTCCTCGTCTTTGACAATGTTCCGCTCTGTGCCACGACCATCAGTGACTCCACCTCCGTTCCTGCGTTACTGGCCTCGCAGATGAGTTTGTTTGTATGTTTTCCAGCACACATGGGAGCCCTGGTGATTCTTTTGAATGTAAGAGGTTCTTGTTAAGTGTTTGGTAACATCAGGATTTTGACACAGAGGACACACCACCGACTGGTTTAAATTCAAAACCTCTACAAGTCATATTGAAGCACTTCTAAGATGAAGATTGAGCTAACAAGTGAGCAACAGGTTTGAATAAAGGCCCTTTTTTGATGCTGTCCACCAGGGGTTCTAATAATTTTGGCCACCACTGTGTGTCTCTTTTAGCTCTTGTGCTGATATGTTGAGAAGCTGTGAAATGACCTGAAAGGCTCCATCTTTCTTGTTCTTTTCAGGTGGCTTCCGTCACCAGTCATGTCCACGAGCTCCTAAAGAAAGTCAAAGATGGAGCCTTTAAGACATCGAAGGTGAGGGAGCTTTGTGAAACCGCTGTTGAAGACGGCCAGGTGTCATTTAGTTTTCATTTTTATCATGAAGTACCACGTGCAAGTATAAAATTATGTAACAAACAGTTATCGGTTGTTTGAAACTGTTCTTGCTCAGAACATGACTCTGTTTCAGGGTTTGTCGTTCCTGGACCTGCGGTATCACCTGCTGCTCTTCTACCTGCAGGACCTGACTCACCTGATCAGCATCAAGACAGAGGGTCGTCCGATCAGACACAGCCAGGCCTTGAACAGGATCATCACCGTGCGAACGGTAACATGTTTGTGGTCAGTGTGCGTGGTCAGTTGGTTGATTTTCTTTTCTTCCTGGCTGACGTTTTGTTTCCTTTTTCAGGTCCTGGAGAAGATGAGGCCACTCGACCACAAACTAAAATACCAGATAGATAAACTCATCTGCACAGCCGTCACCGGCAGCTTAGGTGAGACTTTACCCAGATCCAAGTGTTACTGTTGGTCCGCAGTGAACTTAAAGTTTCCTTTCTAAGCTTTTAAATTGTTTTTGGCACTTTTCAACATTTCTGCCTACATATGACAATAGAATTGTTCAGATTGGTGGTTTTGCATTGCATTGTTGAAGGTACAGGGCAGAATCAAGGTGGTTGTGCAGCATCTTTCATATCTTCCTATAATTCATCAACTAATTAACTTGAATTTGTGTTTGTTATATATTTCACTAGGTATTAGTATACACTATACTAATGCAATAACACAAAATTCCTGAAAAAAATTGTTCAGGGAATGTTGGTACAAAACGTGTCTGGTTCTGCAGCATCATAAAAACTACACCATTTTGTCATGTCTTATGCAAAGTGGTATATATGGTTCCCAGTAAAAATTTTAACAAAAGGTTTGTTACATGTTCAGTAACATGTTAAATTATGCTGATGTTAAGTTTTGAAGATAAATTTTAAAAACTTTGTTTTCTAGCAAAAAAATTGCGGTAACACATCATTACTGTGACTGACTACAACTGTCAAACTTAAATAAAACGTGAGGATTATTATGAATATATTTACACATAATGACATTACAGAACACAGTATGAAGTTAGATTGTGGCATCAGTGACAAACATGAATTACACATGGATGTGTATAATCCTGATCGATGCTCTTGGAGAAGCCACCACTAAAGGACACATCCTGATTTTTGTTCGAAAATATCAGAACAATGAATAAAATCAATTTATTTTTAAAATAAAATTATGAAAATGAAAAATGTTGTGAACCATAAATGCATATTTTTGTATTCCAGTTCAGACAGCATACTTAACAATCAAATGATGAGACTTTGCTGAACATTATTTTACAATAAATATTTCAAAATTACCAGGCACCAAATTAAACTACAAAATACACACATTACACATTTGTGAACCCTCAATTCTACCACCGGTCCTGCTAAAGTGGGCATTAACAGTCATATCTGGAATAAAATAAACTTTAATACATCATGGGTCAACACATAAAAGGTGAGGATAATGTTTGGGTCCAAAATGGCAATTTTGGTGATGGGGCGTTGCGTTGTTTTCTGACCGCTGCAGTCAAAGAACATAAAAAACCGGTGCAGCGTTCCTGTGGATGAATCTCCAGACTCTACAACCACAAGCCTTCGTCTTCTACAAACTTGTACAAAATCCTAGAAATGAAGGTTCGGACTGTGAAAATTCAGGGAAGGTGGTGGAAGTTTGAGGCCAGCGTCCGTCTGTTTCACTGACTTCATTCTTCTGTTTCAGTTGAAAACGACCCTCTGCAGCTGCGTCCTAATCCTGAAAACCTCCTCAGTAAAGTAAGAACCTGACACTTTATCACAGGGGTGACATTTATAGACCGAAAGAAAACATAGAAATGTCAAGAGCCAGGAAAAATATTCACTTAATTTTTCAGATTGTTTTGTTAATTTCTTAGTTATTTTATTCGTTTTTGCCAATTTTGGTTCTGTCTCCTGATTTATTTTTGTGATTTTTAGAATTTGCTCTAAATTTACTTTATTTTAGTAAGTTTTCTTATACTAATATTCATTTACTGGACTATTTTGCAAAGTTACTATTTTAGTTATTTTGGCAATTTATTTTTTGTGTATTTTCCAGATTAATTTGATTCATTTCATAATTTTGCTTGCTTTTGTTCATTTTTTTTTTGATCATTTCATGTATTATATTGTTCATTTTCTTGGGTGTTTTTGTCCATTTTTGTGTCCATATTTTTTCTTTTTGTTGATCCAGGGCTTATTTTGCGCATTTTGATTTAATAATATGTTAAGGCCATTACTGGTAAAAGCCATAGGAGCCACGGGGGGAGGGGCTAAGGAGCCACAGGGGGAGGGGCTAAAGAACGGCAGGTTGCAGACCCCTGGTTTATCACATTGTGTTTTCTATAACTAGATTATTTCACCTTCAACGTCTGTGTGATTCTTTTTACAGCTGAGTGAATCGGAGTCGGAGGACGACGCTGGAGACAAAACCGCTGCCGACAGGAAAGCGGGGCCCTCTGCTGGCAAGAAATACAAACCAGTGAAGATCGCCCCAGTGCATTATGGTAAAAAGGAAGCTTTTCCCCTTCATTTGTCAATTCAGCCTTGTGCTAAATCCAGAAAACATTCATCTGAGAATAGAGCTGAAATGTCCACATGATTAAAATACATCTTGTCGCAGTAAATGTAAACTTAGGCTGAGTTTTGGTCCTGAGTGAAAGTTGGAGAAACCAGATGATTGTTTGGTGTTTTTTAAATGAATCAAAAATGCAAAAAAAGTCAAAAATGAATAGAGTCGCTCCTTCAATCACCACCTTATCGTGGTGGAGGGGTTTGTGCGCCCAAGTGATCCTAGGAGGAATGTTTGTCGGGGGTAATTCCCCCCTGGTAGGGTCTCCCAAAACAAACTGGTCCTAGGTGACAGAGCAATTCAGAAGACCCTTATGACTATGTCTTAGTATGGGCCCCCCACCTGCAGGAAGGCTGGTTAGGGTCCGGTGCTGTGTGCTTTGGGTGGCAGCTGAAGGCGGGGGCCTGGGTGGTCCAATTGCCTCCAAATGGGAGGAGGCCCTGAGGCAGACCCAGGACACGCTGGGGGGACTATGTCTCTTGGCTGGCCTTGGAATGCTCGGGGTCCCCCCAGAGGAGTTGGAGGGGGGGAGTCTGGGCTTAGTTCTGTGCTTAGGCTGCTGACCCCCACGACCCTGATCAGGATAAACAGAAGATGGATGGATGAGTAGGAAAAAAATTGAAGCTAATATCTTGACTAGAAGGAATTTAGCTCCATAATCAGGATTTAAAACAAAAATGAAGAAGTTGCACAAAGAAATTTTGTTTTATATCCCATAAAAGAATACTTTGTACTTCAAATTGAGATTTTTTTTCATACATACCCACAGTGGAGTTACGGCTTAATGAAATCTGACCCGTTTTTTGGGGATTTGAGGAGAATGTTCCTCCAAAAACCACTGCATGGATGTGTCTAATGTGTAGTGCTGTCTAAACATCGCAACACTATAAAACGATTAAATCCTGGTGTAGGTACAAACATGGATTCAGGACTAAACATGGTCCAGCGTGTGATCTGAAGGGGATTTTATTTTGAAGGGATGTTTATTCTCAGACAAACAGGTAAAGGTTTAACCTAATGAAGCATTTAATTTCTGTACACCACGTAGTTCTAGATACTGACATGTAAAATGAGACCAAAAAATTAAGGCCTGACATTATCGACACCCCCCCCCACACACACACACACACACACACACACACACTTAAGTGCCTGTATCTTGAAAAGTCCTATCCGAACGCACTAAAGTTTTATATTTCACCGTATCAGCGTTATTTATGCAGCACAACGTTATGTTTGATCTGAGAGAGGGAGGAGTCGGACAGAGAAGACGTTAGAAAAGGAAAAATAAACTTTCAAAGGTGACCTGGGTTCAGTTACAGCTGTTTTCACGTCTGGAAACCTGAGCGGAGGCGCAAACCGAGGCTCACGTTTCTGTCCTGTGTGATTTGAATCGATAATTATCAGGCCCTAAACCGCCTTCTCTCGCCGTTATGTGTCCAGACGGAGACATGACGGAGGCGGACAGGAAGAAGGCCCAGGCCGAGCGTCAGCGTCGAGCCGCTCTCCGGAGCTCCGTGATCCAGGAGCTGAGGCAGCAGTACAGCGACGCTCCGGAGGAAATCCGGGAGCGCCGCGACTTCCAGAGTGAACGGGAGAGCCGCGAGGAGCTGCACAGGTAGACGCAGCGAACAGATTCCGACGATGACGTAAAAATAGAGACGAATAATGTGTAAAAGACAAACACAAGATGATGAGGTCAAAGATGAAAATGAACGAAAAGATAAAACATTAATACTGTGTAAAAGACAAAATGAGAAGAAAAAGAGGCGAGTACGGAATGAGATGAAAATGACGTAAAAAACAATGACACGACAGCGTAGAAAACATCAGATGCAACAAGTAGAACGAGTAAACGCTAAACTGAAACAAATGAAAATCATTAGAAAATGGACATAAACCTGTGTTTGTTTTCCTGACTTTAAGGAAGAGCTACGAGGAGTCCATGATGGTCCGTCTCAGCGTTCCCAAGAGTCAAAAGAAGGCCAGGAAGAGAGGCATGCTGGGAATGTCGGGTCAGCTGAGCGGGATCACGCACTTCAGCGACATCTCAGTGCTGACGGGCGGCGATGGAGGACCGGTGAGGAACACCTGGACACAAACACTCATCCCAGCGCCATGGAAACGTCCCAAGAGTTTTTCATATTAGACAAAAATAACCTGAGTAAATACACAATGTGGTTTTAAATGACTTTATTTAAGATGAACTTGTGAGAAAGTTTTTGCCCCTTTGTTACACTGACAGTGAAAACTTTCAGGTCAAGATCTGTCTAATATTCTGCTGTTTCACAACAGAACAAAACACACCAGGAATAAATTGTGGCCAGTTTTAAGTCAGTAATGGGTATGACCCCCATTTGCTTTAATACAGCCTGTTCTGTGGACGAGGAACCCTGTTGTTGATGTGTCTGCTGGGGGTGTCCCGCGGATGCTCAGTGGGGTCGGGTCTGGTGAGATATTTGCCCCTTGTCTCTGCAGATGTGTGTGGGCTGTGGTCGAGTGTTGACCTGCTGGACTGTCACATTGTGATTCGACCCTTGAAAGTCGTGGCAGTTTGGTGCCTTTGTCGTGGCTTTTATAGGGTTTGTAGCCCCCTCCCTAAAATCTGTACACATCCTTTGTGTGTTGTTGGAATGACACTGGGTCCAGTTTTTCAAGCCATCGTGTGCAGTGAAGTGTGTCAACAGCACAATACACCAACTAACCAGGCAGCCACACACTCGGAATTCCAACACAAATAAATGTAACTCCCCCACCACCATATCTGGAAAAAAAAACCAACAAGGCCCAGCTTGAAAGTTTTCATTGACTGTGAGAATAATGAACTGTGATGAAGCACCCTGGGATCATTTCCATGAGTCTGAAACGTTCAACTTGCCTAACATTTTGTTTTGTTATGGGGCAGGATGGCGATCGGACACAATCGAAGAAGAAGAAACTCATGAAGAAGACTACGAAAAGAAAAGGTGAGGACGTTTAATGTCAAACGGACATGAAAGTGTTGTACTTCTGTTTCTTCAATACAGTGGTACTCCGGCTAACAAACGCTTCTGGTAACAAAAAAAATGTTAAAAAACAGAAATTGGAACCGGCTAACGGGAAAAATTCAGGTAATGCAAGAGTTAGACCCGGAAGTGAACTATCACCCGGATGTAAACAGTCAACAGAATAACATATGAAAGCTCCCACGGGATGTAATAAGCCGAATGCTAACCACGAGTAGCTCGATGTCTCTGCTACAGAGCTGCCTGCTCCTTGACAGTGCTGTTGCCTGGGTGTCAGGCCAACAACACTCCGGTGTTGTTAGCCGGCTCCGTAGTGTTGTTGGCTTCCAACGGTGGAGGCTCCAACTGGATCTGTGTTGCTAGCCGTAGCTAACAACAGTAGCCATAAACACACTGGAGCTGTGCTTGGAGCCGGCAGCTCCGGTGTCTGGAGCTGTGTTTACAGCGATGGACGCGTGTGAACACACAGCAGACGGAGAACCCGTGTCCGACGACATTCTTCACTGCCAGGTCATAAGCCAAGGTAAGAATACGTTCTAAATCATTTTAGAACTAATTTCATGCATTCAGTTTCGGATAATTAACACAACTTCCTTTTCAAATAATAATAATGAATAAATGTGCAGGTAGGGGAGAGTAATACATACTTTATATGGGAGTTTTCACACGTCCAGAACTGATTCATTCGTTTTACATGTATCCCGTGGAAAAACTGGCACCGGCTCACGATTGTTTGGGCCAATGAACACGACGCTGGAATGGATTACATTCGTTAGCCGGAGTACCACTGTATTTTGTTAAATATTACATCATACTGTTGGTTATTTTTCTGTTTTGTTAATTTTCTTTTAATTTCCTGGAATATGTTAATTTGTTTTAGTAAATTGACAATTTATTTCTAATGGCAGTGTATTTGTGTCTTTGCAGCTTTCAGGAGATGCAGATAGAATAAATGATGTGAGAAGAAGAAGAAATCACTCATGTCTTGAACCAGTGCAGTTTGGGAAATAAAGCGATCCGGTCGACTCCTCTTTTGTCTTTTTTAATCGTCTCCATCAGAGGGCGCTCGCCACTTTCACTCCACATCAAAGAATCAAGTGGGAGGCAAAATTCAAACTTTGTCATAATTTATAATAAATACATTTTTAGCTAGATGTGTCGAGTTTATAGAACTGCTTTTATTTTTCTCAAGACTTGTAGACAAAAGTTATCTGCAACTACCAAGTGTGATTTATTTTATCACCTCATTTCTGTTTTTTCCCAAAAGTTCCTCCTCCTGTTTTATGTGTTGAGACACGATATTAAGTTTTTATTAGTTATTTGTATTCATATCCACTTTAGCAGTACCAGTGGTCAAGTTTGGGATTCACAAATTTGTAATATGTGCATTATGTTGTTTAAATGTGGTGAGTGAGCCTGAGGACATGCAAATAAGTGTCATTTTAAAAAATCATTTGTTTATCAAAGAAACATGAAACTAGCTTAAAAAAAATTAGAAATTTGTAAAAAAAAACACTTTTTAAAACTACAAGACACATTATTGGTCAAAAGTTTTAGAACACCCCAATTCTTCCAGTTTTCTGTTAAAATTCAAGCCCAATGAATAGGTACCAAGGTGAGAACTGAACTGACGGGTTAAAAAAAGATGTTACCAAAAACTAAAAATGTACATTTCAGAATTATACAAAAAGTCCTTTTTCAGGGCACAAGACATGGTTAGAAACTTAAAGCTGTTCTGCATCAGTGGAGGTTGATCCAAGACTTGAAAGTAATTCCTAGAGGGTGTCCCAAGTTTGTTTAATTAAGCCCCCTCTGTACAAAATACTGTGGTACCAGACCCTCATCAGCATTATTCAAAAGGTACTGTACTGCAGAAAGCATCGTGTTGATGGAAAAAGGTGCTTAACAATGGAAGAGGCAGACGATAACACTGAATCACGTCCTTTACATTAGATCAAAACAGATCAGTGAGAAGTTTCCTTCAAACTGTAGGAAACTGACAGGAAGTGACACAAAGCCTCCATGTCAAGTATTACATTCTCTCATCCATTGTTTCCTATTACTTTTCATACATTTTTTTTTGTAATTCTTAAATTATTCAGGTTTGTCAGAACGTTTACACCAAGTTAAAATCTTTTTGCATTAAAACAGTCAGACATTAAATGATCAGCTGTTGAGTGAAGTCCCGTTTCACAGAAACCTGTTACAAACTGTACAAGGGATTTCAAGTCAGAAACCACAGCCTGTAAGGACAGTTTCCACTTTACCTACATGAATGTGTGGTCGTCACGGTAACAGGACTTGAACAACTGCTTGGTCCACAGCGGTGTTTGAAGTGTAGCTGAAGGCTGGGGTTCAGTCTGTCACCGCTTAAAAGTAGCAGACACACAGAACCCAGGATGACTGACAAGGTGGGCAGAAGTTTGTGAACCCTTTTTAGAACTTTCTGAATTTCTACATAAATGTGACAAACATCAGCTCTTTACAGAAGACTAAAAAAATAAGCCTCCTAAACCTGTGAATAAGCCAAGTGTCTCACAGAACTGGTGCCTTTGAGCTTGATACTCATGCTGAAAAAAAAAAAAAATTTCACTGGAAAGTCACTAATTCAAAGTTGAAAACAGTAGCTGGTGGTGTGAGCAGTTTGGTTTTTACACAGCTGTTCAACAGGTTAAACACTTAACCCTCAGTGTTCACTCAACAGGAACACTGACATTAAATTCAAAAATAAAAGACACCAGACACACCATCATTTTTACACAATGTCTTTATTTTTTTTTTTGTAATTACAGACTCATGGGTTAAAAATAAAAATGCAAAAACATTTTTTCAAACCCACTCCCCCTTTTTAAAGAAAACAAAAGTCTCCACACAAACCCCACCCTTGACCCC
>JAQQAE010017770.1:0-11375 GCA_029823295.1 Pseudamia nigra
CTCTTATCTTTTTAAATGGGTGAACTTGCACATTTTTACGTTGCCCAATACTTATTGTCCCCACTGTAGATACTTTACCAGTATCACCACTAGATTTCTCTGATGACTGAGCTGATACTGAAAGTTGCTGGGAAGTAAAACTGGCTAAAAAATTTTCCTAGACCTTTCCATAGGCAGACTACACTGTCTTTAGATTATCTGAGGGTCATTTATGCCACTACTCTACCATCAATCAGGAAAATTGCAAGCTTAAATTTGCAGAGAATTGTAACCAAATCATCTCAAAATTCACAATCGTTATGGCTTTCTGTAATGGAAAATTTTTAAAGTGGGGAAATGGAAATCTATGACTAAGGGGGAAAATGATGCACCTTAGTGGGTACTAGACTAGCCTGGCTGCAGTCCACACCTGTCCCACTAAAAATGTGTGGCACATCATGAAGCACAAAATGACAACGGAGACCCCAGACAAGGGGTGTTCACACTTACATCACCGACACTACAGTCTCGATCAACATAATGAGCACTCCTGCCCCCGACTGTAGAGCAACTGAAGGCGTATGTCAAGCAAGAATGGGATAGAATTCCACATACAAAGCTTCAACAATTAGTGTCCTGAGTTCATAAACATGTATTTACTGTTGTTAAAAGGAAGCGTGATGTAACACAGTGGTAACCATGACCGTGTCCCAACTCCTCTGGAACATGTGGCAGGCATCAAATTCAAAATAAGTGAATATTCACAAAAATGTTTCAGTTTCAACATTAAATATTGTATCCGTGTAGTGTGTTTAATTCAATACACATAGGTTAAAAAATAATTTTAAATTATTGCAGTGCCCCAGTTTACAAATTTAATCCGTTCTGGTGTCGCGTACATTGGGCGATTCATTCATTAGCCGGAGCGAGTTTGTCCATAGGAATACATGTAAAACCAATTGATCCATTCTGGACCCACAAACTCCCATATAGCGTGCGTATTACACACCTGTACATGCACATTTATTGATTTATAAAGACACTTACTGGAGGAGGATGAGACAGCCATTTTTTTTGGGTCCCATAATGAAAAATACAAAATGAAGCAGTATTTTAGGTGAAAAAAGGAAAATGTACAGCGTGGAGTTTACGTTGACATTTAACTCGGCCAAGATAGACCAGGAAGTTAAGTCTTTCATGTTTACAAAAAAATTCGTAACCCGAATTTCGAAACAAGTAACCTGAATCTTTTCCATAATGCGTAATGAATCATTTTCATTAGCCGGGACACATTTTGGCCAAAGGTTTTATTCATTACCTGAAATTTTGGTTAGTAGAAGCATTCGTTACCCGGGGCACCAGTACTGTCATTTACATTTCACACAATGTCCCAATTTCATTGGAAGTTAAAAGCAAAATAGTCATCAAGAAAAATCAACAAAATTGATCTAAAAACTCCAAAAACCAATTAAATGAACAAAATAAGCAAAGAAATTAGAAAATATTAACAAACTAACAGAAATTGTAAGGATAACCATCAAAATGTCAACAAAATAAACAAAAATTAACTATAAGATCACTTTAAACAAGAGGATTGGTACCAAAAAAGTTGGCAAAGTAATCAGCAAAATCAACAAAAATGTCACTCATCCATAAAATTATCAAAAATGACCAGATTATTGCAAAACTCTCAGTAAAATTAATAAAGATTGTCAATGTAATCAAAAGATATCTACAGAAAAACGGAATGTAGCAAAAATGACAAAAATAAATGAAAATGTGCAAAATAATGGTCTAAACCAAATTAACAAATGAATGATAGATCACCCTAAATCCTTATTGTATTATTACCATGTACTTGCCCAGGCTAACATTGGGATTTCATTAACTGTGCCGTTCTAACATGAACAGGGTTGTAGTTTGCTATGTTTGATGCTCTTGTTCTTTTTTTTTTTTTTTTTTTTGTTTAGAATGTTATTTCCAGAGTGAGCAATCTACCTCTGGTCAGTTCAGCGTGCGAGGCGGTTTCCAACGCCTACAGTAGCACCAAAGACAACGTCCCGTTGCTGAAGGGAGTGATGGATGTGGCAGAGAGTGGGGTGCGAACCCTGGGATCAGCTGCCTCCACTGGCTCCAAGCCTCTCCTGGACATTATAGAGCCACAGCGTATGTTCTGCTCTCCCTCTGTGCAGGATATGATGTAACATGTATGCAACAAGAGCTCATGCATTTACAGCATTGAAATGTAAAAGAATATTGCAAGCTTATTGCATGCTAAAGGTGTAGAACTAATGTCAGGGCCTGTTGTTCCTCAGGTTACAAGACGACATGAAAAGCATAAGAGACGTTGTCTTCGTAGGACACATTCACTAGTGGTGTCTTTTTAGAATCTTAAAATGCTCCGTTTTTATATTCATAGTATCAGTCCCTATTTGTGCAATTAACAGAGTTGTGTGCTTGTTTCAGTTGCTACAGTGAATGAGTATGCCATGAAAGGACTGGATAAGATGGAAGAGACGCTACCTATTCTTCACAAACCGGCAGATAAGGTACTTTCAGGTCCATTTTAAAACCGCTTTCATGTTCTTGCACAATGTCTCTCACAATGTTTCTAGAATAGTTTAACAGAATGTTGCAAAATTCATCACCAACATTCAGTTGGACACCATACAGCTTTTTTGGTGTTGAAATGTGCACCGCGCTGTTACTTCATATCTTGCCCTCCCAGAGGTATGTAGTACTCAAGTACATTTACTGCTTTACATGCGCAGTACTTGAGTAGTTTTTGCAAATAAATGTACTTCTGAAAGTAGTTGCTTTGTTGATTGCCTTTTACTGAGTTACATTTGGAATGAGAAAATGTACTACAATTCTAGTTACATTTTGCTCCACCTCAGTTAAGAGAAAAAAAATTATCAGTTAATTTTAAACATAAACCAAATGATCAAATAAACTAAGCAACAGAATGAGCAAACTAAAGAAAAAATTAACTTGAACAAAATAATCAAGTAATGGAAAATAACATAATGAAATTGAATGAAAAAAGTCCTCAAAATAAGAAACAAAAAATGATAAAATTGGCAAAAAAACTAAAAGTGAACACATTTAGCAACAAGAAAAATAAAATAAGTGAAATAAGTTTAAAAAATGAACAAAAGAACAAACAGAATTGAACAGAAATCAAGAAAATAATGGAAATTAACAAAATACTAGTTTGAACACAATATAAAATGCCGTAATAAATTCCATGTTGAGAAGTTACTCAGTACTTGACTAGTTTTTTGTGAGAGATCCTTTTACATTTACTCAAGTATTGTACTTAGGTTGAGTACTTTTACTTCTACTGGAGTCACTATAATTACAAAGTAACAATTTTACTTATGTGCTTCTTTGGTTTACTCAACCCATGACTGTGCCTCACAGCAAGAAGGTTCCACGTTCGATCCCTGGTCAGCAAGGAGCCTTTGTGTGGCATGGGGTTCCTCTGGGTACTCCTGTTAACCCCACCATCAAAAACATCCATGTTATGTTGAGTGTCAGTTAAGTGACAAACAACCCAGAACATGTTTTATATTGTAGATTGTCCCAAGTCGCCACATCTAGCTTTGATGACAGCTTTGCATTCTCTCATCAGATTCATGAGGCAGTGACCTAGCATGGTTTTCAAATCACAGGTGTGCTTTGTCAAGACTTTTGGCCATTTCTTGCCATCTTAACATAAGACCAGGGGTTTTCAGCTAGTGGTCTGTGGCCCCCTGGTGGTCTGTGAAGCATTGCAAGTGGTCCCTGGCCTTGTAGTTTCAATGTCAAGCAGGCTGAATTTCCAGAGTTTGCAGCAAAAGAAGTCGAGTGTTTTTACCTTTTGTGACTATATACAGTATATTTGTGAGAGTGGATTTTCCACACTGACATACCTAAAGAAAAAGTAGAGGGCAAGACTGGAACCAGAGAACAACACAAGCGCCTAGAGATAATCGGCGATTATGATTGCCGCTATACAAATAAAGATTGATTGACAAGACTGTCCCTATCCAACACTATACTGCCAATGATAGACAGACTCTGTGCAATTCACCACACTTAGTGTGTTTTCTAACGGGTAAGAAAAAAAACCTCATCTCAACACTTGTCTTCATACTGAACAGCAGTGGTCCCTAGGTTGCTTCTTATTCAGAATGGTGGTGACTAGATCAAAATTGATTGAAAGCCCCTGCTTTAGACCATCAGTTGTCAGAGGAATGGTGGATACAGAGTCAATAGCCCTGTGAGTGATACTACAACTACTGCACAAATCCATATTCAATCCAGTATTTCTAAAAGTAACAATACACTCTTTTTGCTTTACTAAACTGATATAATTTGCATTTGTACAGTAGTTGTACAAGCGCTAACAGGACAACTGACTCTGTATCCACCCTTCCTCTGCAAATTAAACCACAATCTAATCCATATTAAAAAGATAAGAAATGGTACAAATAAAACCCTTGACAATTTTCAGTGAGATGTGTCAAGGGTTAATTTGTACCCTGATGAAAGAAGGCGTGTCATCAAAGTTAAATGGGAGTACTTTAGGCAATCTGCAATATCAAACATCAGTCAACTTAACATGGATGTTTTTGATTGCGGCGTTAACAGGAGTACCCAAAGGAAACCCATGACAACATGGGGGAACAAGCAAACGTCACACAGAAAAGGTCAGTGCTGACCAGGGATTAACTTCTTGCTTTGAGGCAAAGGTAATGTCTGCGCTGCCCAACTGTGCCACTTAGCTGACTGCTAGTAATTCAGAGAGCTACAAGAAATGGAGGTCACGGTGAAGTTTCTTATCTGCAAGGGACAAATTGTTTTGCAGCCAGAAGCAAATCAAAAGCATCAGTAATATGCACCTCCAGAGGAAACATAGGTCAAGAGGACAGAGAGTCAAATAAAAGTCATATCATGCTGTTCAAGAGGCCAATGTTAACAGGAACAAATGAGTCCAAACTACTAGACATGCATCTTGGCAGGGTATATTGTCTGCCTGATGGAAGCAGCTTGTATTTTGCAAGGAGAGGGTGACTGCAGTCCGCTAGAACGGCCTGAGCTCTCTTTGTAGCCCTGACTTTGTCTAAAAGGGCATATCAATTTAGATTTGTGCCAGCAGTTTTACTGCACCGCCTTACAATGTGCTCCAGTCTCATCCTGTTCTTCAGATTGACCTAAACCAGCAGATAAAAGATGAACCAAGAATAAAAAAAATTCATTAAACAGGCTGTGATGCAAGGATAGTGGACACACTGGCTTGAACTTATAGTTCTTGTTACAATTACTTACTACATTTCAACTTAAATATTTGTACCTTCTCCTTCTTACCTTTTTCAACTGAAGGGAATAAATTATTTCAGATTTTGTCATTCATACATTTACTGCAGTAAAGAAATCAGTGCTCTTATTGTTACCTATGTGAATCTTTTCCCATATGTAAGACTCTGCTGCATCTTGTGATTTGACAATGCAGTACTTTTCCTTACAGATCACACAGTCTCAACTAATAATGCTGTCAACATAAAAGCTATGGAGAACAAAAAGAATCCACTCTGAACACACAATTTCTTTTCTCTGCTCCTCAGGTTGTGTCAGACACAGTGGGGATGGTGTACCAGTCTGTGGCAGGGGCCAAAGACGCCATGGTGGGGGCTGTGATGGGTGGTGTGGAGCTGACCCGGGCAGCAGTCAGCGGAGGCATCAGCACGGTCATGGGCACCAAGATGGGCCAGATGGTCAGCAGTGGGATGGGCCTGGCCCTCAGCCGATCTGAGCACTGGGTTGACCAGAACCTGCCACTCACTGAAAGGGAGCTGGGTCAGTACTTGTCCTAAATGCAGAGAAGATATTAAGTCAAAAAGGCATTGTAACTCCATATTTCTCATGCTAAAGCAGTAAGCACAAGTATTTTGACTACTGGAGGAAAGGCTGCATCATGTACAACTAGAAAGTACTCAGAGTGCAGACCTCCACCAAGGCAGCTCAGTTTCTCTTCATGGTGAAAACCTACCATTGTCATTTGAATCTATACTAATTTCCCCAATAATGTTATTGCACCAAAAGTAATATTCCTAAATTTATTGGACCCTCATTACTGGATTCTTTGACCATGGAAACCTACCATCAGCATTTGGATCGCATACAATACAGGCCAAAAGTTTGGACATGTATTCTCATTCAATGTGTTTCCTTTATTTGACTATTTACATTGTAGATTCTCACTGAAGGCATCGAAACTACACATGAACGCATATTATGTATGTACTAAAAGTGTGAAATAACTGGAAAAAAATGTCTTATTCTAGTATCTTCAAAGTTTTGCTTTTTTGATAGTGCTGCAAACCCTTGGTGTCTCTCAATGGGCTTCATGAGGTCGTCACCTGAAATGGTTTTCCAACACCATTTCAGGTGATGACCTCTTGAAGCTCATCAACAGAATACCAAGAGTGTGCAAAGCAGTAATCAGAGTAAAGGGTGGCTATTTTGAAGAAACTAAAATATAAGACTTTTTTTTCTTTTCTTTTTTTTCCAGTTTTTTCACAGTTGTTTAAGTACATACATAATGTGTTCCTTCGTAGTTGTGATGCCTTCCCTGAGAATCTACAATGTAAATGTTATGAAAATAAAGGAAACTCATTGAATGAGAAGGTGTGTCTAAACTTTTAGCCTGTTGTCGTCGTCGTCGTCGTCGATTGGTCCTTGTGGCCTTTCTGACCCATCCTGCAAATTTTATCCAAATCCATTCTTAACTTTGAGTTATGTTCTGAACAATCAAACAAACTGATAAAGTAACACAGACAGCAACATAACCTCTTTGGAGGAGGTAATTAATTCTGACTAACAGTTTGCGTAGTTTGAGTAGTTTTCTGACATAATCAAAAAAATCAAAAGGGGTTACTTACTGATATAACGACTAAATCAACTGAATAAGTAGATTCATTGTAATATGTTTTTCAGGCATTTTTAAGTCTAGTATTAGGGAAAAATCTAGCAATTTTGCAAGGTCTTTGTGAATATTCTCCATAAAACACTTAAACAAGGTAGAGTAGAATTACGTCATCCATCAGATGGTGTGGACTGATGGAGACCAAATGAATCGTTAAAAATCACAGCCTTTTTTAGTTGGAAAACAGTGGATACTCTACTGTCACGTGCAGTGAAGTCAGTAGCACCACCTTCTGACATTATACAGCATAGTTTATTCAATCCAAACCAGTTTTCTGAAACTTGATTAATTTGTTAAACAAATTATAATTCCTGAAATCATTTTTGATTTTCTTATTGTTATTCAAAATCACTTGACACTTAATGGAAACACCGCTAGTACTAATCATATTTAAATAGCCGTCAAAATGGAAGAGTTTGATTAGTTTGGATCTGATATTGAATGTTCAAGATTGTCATTCTTCAAGGTCTGATATTTTGTAGTCATGCATTTAAAAGGCAGCTGGTTGAGATGATTGTTTTCACTTGGCTTTGAATATTATGGTGAAAAGAAGGTGATGGCGCTGTGTACCGGGTCATTCATTGTAATGAAAAAACATTTAAATGTACTGCATTGACTGCAGGGGAGTAGCACACAAAAGCTTGGGTCTATTCATAGAGATAGAGGCTGAACATTACAATGGACTTCCCTTCTGTTACCTTGGCTCATAAAGGACGGTCAATTTCCAACACACACAGCTTTGACACCTGCTTCTCTGATGTCGCGTTATGTTATCATGACAATCTGCTTTAATACAGATGACCATGGATATGAAAAATTTTCTCTAGTCGGCAATATTCAAGATTTGTTTATTAGCTACTCTGTAAAACATTGTAGACCAGCTGTGGTCATTTCAATAAATTCGTATTTCCCATGTTTAATGACTGAAATAATAAACCAGCTGTGAAATCTCTCTCATGTCTTGCAAGTGGCTACTTTTATACCATTTCATGTTGTGGACCACATGCATCAGTCAGCACAGTGAGAGGGACATACAGTAGCTATATTCAAATGCTGTAAAGAATGCATAAGCAGTGATTTATTTTTATTTTATTTTTTCTCAAACATTTTCATGTTTTAAAAGAAATAACTGTGATTTGCATTAATGAAAATTCAGTGCCTAGCATTCATTCTATAATCTCTTGAATATTTAACACTTTTCTTACAGCTGCCCTGGCTGAAGCTGTGAGCAGTGACGTGACAACCGCATCGCCACCAGCCAGTCCCAGCTACTTCGTCCGCTTAGGAAAACTCTCTGCCAAGGTACAGGAGCGAGCCCTGGAGCACTCCTTGACCCGTGCACAGCATGCCAGGGATGCCACCTATGCTGCGCTGACTCAGATTGCCAGTACATTGGACCTACTAGAGAGCACTCGTACCAGTGTGGATACTGGTGATCAGACGGGAGCAGCCTCCCAGCAGCTGCTGCAGCAGCGTTGGACAGAGTGGAAACGAGGCCAGTCTGGACCTGGGCAGGCTGAGACGGAGCCGGATGGGACCAAAGATGAGACTGAGGTCTGGCTTAAACAATGCAGCATCAGGGGACTGACAACACAATGCTATAAAAACTATACACTCTTTAATTATACTATACACTGTTTAATTGTTATATTAGACAATAGACTATTAATACACTACAATCATTGGTTGAAAGAAACTGCTTTAATATTTTACATTTCAGAAGCATGTTCTATAATCCCATGTATAGAACCTTCATTTTAAAAGTAGCTAAAGCCATCCAACAAATGTAGTGGAGTAAAAATCACAATATTTGCACCTGAGATGTAGTAGTTGGATTGAAGTGTATTTCTGATGCCTGGAACACACAGGTTATTCCTGCATGTGTTTTGTCCATGCGGCTTGTCGATTTTCATTTTGGTGACCATGTTAACAGACTGGAGCAGCTAGCTGGCTGCCTGTGAGGCACATGTCAAAGATTGCATAGCACCATGTCATTTATAAAATAGACCAGCCACGTCATATTTCTTATGTGAGGTACACAGCCTGTGGCAAAAGGACACACAGAAAAGCTCTATAGAGAATCATATTGACATATAACTGGTGATGTTTTGTATAACTGACAACTTTTACTGTAGTTTTAATGTCTAGACTATCTGAATATGTCAGACATCAAAAAATATTCTGGTATGAAATTTCTTCTTCCCTCTATTTTCTCTCTTGGTGCTGTCCACAGGTTGAATCGTAATCATGACTGCTTGAACACTGTCCCTAGAAACTAGATTAAACTAGAAATCATATTAAGAGCATTACCAGTGGAAAACCCATTGTAGAGTAGGGCTGACGGCTGCAATACATGCACTAAAGCAACATGCAGCAGTGCAGGTAGACAATGTATCCTTGTCGCATGCATTACAATATGTACAGTACTTGAGTAAAAGTACATTCCACCACTACTTAATGGTTTATAAACAGATTCTTCCTGCATACAAGAACATTTCATGTGTATTAATGTCCAGCTACACATTTACTGTACAGGAAAAAAATATAGTTAAGGATTACTGAACTGAATTGCATTTATGATGACATTACTGTGCCAGTAGAACTGATGTGACACAAATATGTTTTAGAACAGAAGAGTTTGAAAGAGGCTGTATCTTAGCAAAATTTATACTGTCTTTTGATTTGCCAACAAGTAATTTCTACTTTCTGTTCACAGCAGTTGGAGTGGCGGGTCCTGTCCATGGTGCGTGGTCTGAGTGACCAGCTGCGGTCAGCATGCTCCAGTGTGGTGTCGAGCGCTCAGGGCCTGCCAGGTGCTGTTCAGGACCAACTCGGCAAAGCCAGACACTCGGCCGAAGAGCTCCATTCTTCTTTGGGGAACACCAGCGCACTCACTCCCCTCCTACTGGAACGGAGCCGCCAACACCTAACTCAGGTACTAATTGCACTGCAGTTGTTTTATTTTGCTGCATCAGCTCAGCTAATAAAATTAGTTTACAAAATTAGCTCCTCCATTAGTTTCCATTGGTAGTTGCATAATGGTCCCTTTAGAGTCTTGTGAAAATGAATTCAGCAGAACATGGTGCTCATTCTCAGGAGTGCACAAGTGCTCATTTATATGCATTAATGAAACAGGCTGTGTTGTATTTAGTAATGTACACACGCAACTTCAGTGTTTCCTTCTCACAATAAAGTTATTGAACAGTTGAGTGTGCAGGTTTGAAGTTATAGTGCTAAAAGTGATGCTACCATGTTTCCCCCAGGTTCAACAGTCTCTGGATGGTGTCATGGAGTATCTTTTGAACAACACCCCTCTCAACTGGCTGGTGGGACCGTTTGCTCCTCAGCGGACTGAGAAAGCAGATGCAGATGTGCCAAAAATGCAGGCTGGACCACACAACTAGAACTGATGAACTGGCTGTGTTAATTTACTGCAGAACCCCAAAAGGACTTTTATACCATTGGGATACTTAAAAATATTGACTACTAGACAAGCTTTAATAATAGTCCTTAAAATATTCATTTGAATTTAAATATGCACTGATTATTATCATTCCTGTATTTCCAGCTTTGATGCACTTTATTATGTATCTTGGAAACATTACAGTATTTTACATCTGTTAATATGTAGGTGACAAATTACACTTGACTACACTTAATTTTGTTTTTCATTTAACTTGTTAATATTTAAGAGGCTCTGGTTCCATTACTGGCATAGTTTATGGTCTGCAGACTGATGGAGGTTGTTGCATTTCATTTTTTGCATATTTACATCTTTAATTTTTTTGTCCAAACTTATACTAAATTGCCATTGAGTTAATGTGTGTATACTACAGCAGCAGTATGTTATGTTGAATTGTTCAGTGTTTTATCTGTTGTCCTACATATTTGATGCATATTTTTGACTAATTTTGGGGAAAATAAATGAGTGCAAGTAGACTATTACATAAAACGACTTGAACTGTAATTTTAACCTCCTTTTATGCTTACTGTATTAAAGACTGTACCGGTGAAGGTACAGTCAAAATATACATGTAAGTCCTTCTCATGCTGAAGGTCTAACCTGTAGCCTGCATTATCCATTGTGGGTTTTTTTTTTTTCATAGGTTGGTAGACATTACATCAAAGTCGAAGGCTTCCTGTCAGCATTGGTGACATGAAAAACGCAAGCATACCCTTCTACCTTTTTCCTTTTTTCGTTGGGGTCTGACGGGACCAGTTTCTTTAAAGCTCTTGTATCAGTCTATTACAAAGTAGACAGTTTCACAAAAATTAACACTGGCTAAACTTGGGTTATGTGTTTTTTAATAATACTGTGGCAAAAACTGAAAGGAGAACAAATCATCACTGAGCTAAAGTGATGAGACTTGATTATTAATTCAATAATGGCCACTGAAACATCATATCCCAGTTTGAAATACCTGGG
>JAQQAE010017771.1:0-11375 GCA_029823295.1 Pseudamia nigra
GGATCCTAGACTCACAAGTTATTGTAGTAGTCGTGAGCTGTAGAGTTTGTCATGTGACTTTCACACAAACAGACACTATTCTCCACGTGACATACATTCAACCCATTGATAATACATAGTCTACTGAGAGCAGGACCGGAGAGCTAATGTTATAGTAAAAACTAGTCAGCCTTCATCTCAACGTAGCTTCCTTGCAACAGAACAAGACTGAATTGAATTTCTTACGTGCTCTCTCTCAACCACACACACAGGATTTTACAATGACGGACTGTTTGACTGTCGATTATCATCAGCACCTTCTTTCAAGTACAGTAATTCACAGACATGTTGGGAGGGACGTAAGAGGTACGGGAAGTACGTTAGCGGCAGCTAATGTTTACTCCGCTCTATTCTGCTGCACACTGTAACGTTTGTAGACATAGAGCACTAGGATGTTTATTACAATTTTGGGAGAGTTTTCTGCGTTTACCTTTGGTGTGTGTGAGGACACACACACACGGCTTACCTACACTGTGGCTTGTTTTAACCAATCAGATGGCGGTCGACCTCTAGTATGTATTACAAGATATCTCCAGGTATCAGATGATTACAAATCCTTTTTTTCTAATCATATTTAACTAAATATAAGAGTTACTTTTGGATAGGTAAGTTTCATATCAATTAATCTCAATTTTTTGCAATAAGCGAATCTAAATATAACATGTATTTTACTCTTAACATGACAAAGACAATAGGTATAAAATTAATTTAGATAGAATCTTTGAGTGAAATTTGATTGAACAAAAATAGATGAAAAACCACCCAGATTATAAACGATATTGTTGAAAAAAGTTCGATAACAAAAATTCACAAAAAAATGAAGTGAACAATAAAATAAAATAATAAATAATAATGGAATATAAAATGGAACAAAATGTCCTAAAATGACCTAAAACATTGACAAAAAAAACTGCAATAAATGAACTAAAACGACAAAAAATTCGAAAAACCAAACCAAATATTCAACAACATGAACCAAATCTACCAATATAATCAAAAAACTGAACAAGTGATCAACATAATTAATAATGAATTAATAATCAAATAAAAAAAAAATCAACATGAACATTAAATTGCAAAAATAATGCAAAAATTAAATAAAATATGTCACAAAATAAATGGATCCAACATTTTCCAGCAGAGCTAGTATAGATAGTGTATAAAATTTCTCTTTGAAGTGTGTTCTTACTAATTACAGTATCAAAGAATTCCGTGTCTTTGATCACATTAATAAAAGTTAAGAGTAGATCATTTAAAACGGACAGAGAATTAATAAAATAAACACCAAATCAGAGATTAGATGTGTGTTTTTGTTTTGTTGTCTACTGTGCTAAATCTTTCTTACAAACAGTTTGAAATTATTTTTATCCAAATTTAACAGCATGTTTTAGACAGGTAATCAATAATGTGTCAGTTTTTACTGAAAATATATGCATTAATGTTACATTTATGTATTTTAAATGTAAAGTAAACTAAGGTGTAAACAATGAGGGTTAAACCATTTTGTCATTTTGATTTGAAATCAACCCAAATGAACAAATACTCAGAAAATAAGCAAAACAAAATGAAGAGGCTAATGAAGACACTAAAAAATAAGCAAAATGGGAAAAATGACACAAAACAAGCATGGCCGTAATAAACCACATATTCACCAAACAATAAAATATTTCACAAAATGAATAAACATGGAAGACTTTGGTGAATAAATATGATAAAACTAACAAAATATCCACAAGATGAATATACATGAACAAAGTATTCAACAAAATGAACAAAGCTGAAAAAAACATTCAAGACAATGAACAAATACAAGCAAGATAAAAACAAATCATAAACAAAATCAAACAATAACACACAACATGAACAGAGTAACAAAACTATGAAGAATATGACCAAATTGGAAAAAAAAAACAATCAATAAAATTAACCAAATGTTATACATCTGGCATTACAGATTGTACAGTAACAGTCACACAAATACAATAAGTATCCTAGGTCTGACAGCTCTGGTCTCAAGCTGAAAAGTGAGATAAATGAGTGCAATAAATGATTCAGTTTTACATCTAAATGAGGATTTGGACTAATACTTTAAAGAGTAGTTTGCAGTGCAGCCCATTCCGACTTGCACTTTTACACTTGTCCACCAACCTTACACAATTTGGAGCTGCAGGTAGCCACTTTGTTCATTTCTTTCATTTTGCAGCTTTTTGGGGTATTTTTAGTGATTATTTTGTTCGTTCTTATTATTATTTTGTACATTTGTTGACACTGATTAAAGCCAACGATACTAAATATTGCACTGTGATAAATTTATCACACACTAGCATTACTGGTTGTACAGAGGGCAAACTTGTCATGATTATGTGGCTGAAAAAGTGGGACACACTACAATAAAACATTCAGTTTTGCATTAAAAAAATACACATAAGGACTGATAAAACAGTGCATAAGTGTAGTTTGCAGCCCAGCCCATTCCTACTTGAACATTTACACCTGCCCAGCTACCTTACACATACTTGTGCTTTGACTAATGACAGTTGAGATGTGTGGTGGGAGGAACTGTAGGCACACAGGCCATTGGACATGCAAAACGTGTCTTTACAGCAGCAGCAACCCTTAGAATGACCGTCTTAGCTCTGACACACCGAGTCCACACTGCAGCGCTGAGTTTGGCTCAGATCGTGCTGTATTTATCTGACACTGGCCCTGGCACAGTGACACTATCGCTTCCAAGAAGGGAAAGCAGTGGGCGAGCTAGCTGGCCGTGGCTAGGCTAAAGAAGTAGCAGTTGTCAGCAATCAACACGTGGTGCTCCGGAGCAACCCGAGTACAGAGGGGGATGGGGAAAATATGCAACCATCAACACATCTTGACATTTAAGTAGAAGTACTTCATTCGGCTCTAAATCGGCCTGAAATAAGCTGTGACACCCACGTGGACACAGATTTACGTGGATTTCCACGATGAGGCTGTCAGAGCGTGCTTTCTGGTACCATATCGTAACCTTTAGTCACTACAATATCAAGTCATGACTGTAAATCTAAACCCCTCTCACCTTTCTCCTGAGAGCTGGAGGTGATGTTGTTGATCGGCACTCTCCCCGTGGTCCTTTTAGTCCACGGGTTGACTTTCGGTGGCGGAGCCTCCACCACTTTCCGCTTCACGGTCTCGGCAGCAGAGTCGGCGTTGCCGATTTGGTCGTTGTTTTCCTTGTCGTTTTCCTTGCATTTCTTATGCATGTCCGCAGAGCTTTTGGTTTCATCTGAGTTGTGGCTACCTGGCTGTTGGCTCTCCTGCCCCTGCTCTTCGTGTTCTCTGGCCGGTTTTTGCAGCGGAGCCCCCGACTTGTTTTGGTTCTTGTCCTCCGCTCCTCCGCTGGAGCTGGCCGCTGTCAAACCAGACTCAACCTGACTACACTCAACCTCTGCGGACATCCTGCTAGTTTCCTAACAGCGCGCAGTGTTAAATCCAGTGTGAAGTTTTGGTCCTGGCTCTCTTATCCCAAAGAAAAGTCGTGAAAAACTCAAGGGGTGACCACATCTAAAACTTGAGGTAAACAACTTTTGGGCTGGACCCCACTAGCCAGCTAACCAAGTAGCTCCTTTGGCTAACGTTAGCTAGCTAGCGACCATGCAGAAATCAGCAAGCCCGAGCTAAATGTTGTTGTTCTTACTCGCTTAGAGACCGTTTCATACCAACGAGTTGTTACCTCAGATTCTGTAGTTTGTCACCATGTAAACGACACTAACGGAGCCGATTCACTTTCGAGTTTCTATAACTTTTTTTTTTTTTAACAACTACTACAGCGACCTCCTGTCTCTGTGCCTCTGCCTCTACTCCACGCTACAGCCAGGAGCTCATGCAGCCTGCTGCTCTGTGTCTGTAAACAGTGACTCTGCTGCCCCAAGCGGTCACACAACGGTACTGCAGCGCCACACTACAACGGGGCGTCTGTATTGCATTACAATATGCAGTAACTAAGCAACAATGCATTGCCTTGATTAATTTCTTCTTAGCTTTTTCATTTTATTATTTTATTCATTATAGTTTCCATTTTCCTTCTTATTTTGCTAATTCATGCTCATTTTCTTATCATTTTGTTAATTTTGCTTCATTTTGCTTTAGGTTTTACTCATGTTTTGTCATGTTTCTTCCTTTGTTCATTTCTGTTAATTTCATTGACTATTTTGTTCAGTTTTCCTCTTATTTGGCCACAGCAAATCATCTGCTTCCATCTGTCCCTGTCCTCTGCATAAATTCAATTTCTTGATATATTGCATTTATTTTTTAATAGCTGTTAGAACTAAAAGTTACTAAGGACATCTATACTGACACGTATTTTTCAATTGTAATGGGGTGAAATGTCTGTATTTTTCTTTATTATTTTCAATTTGTTACTGACACAAGTTTGAAAAAAAATATCTGTTCATAGCATTAGATGAACACAAATATAGTACATTATAAACTTTTTTTTGTGTTTTGACCTAATACAGTGTTTTTGGCTCAAGATTCAAAATAGAGTCTCATTGGGATACACACTAAAATAGTCGACATAACCAAGTAGTTTTATGTTTCTGCTATTTAAATGCACAAGATTATAAGATGTTTAAGAATGTATGAGAATGTAGATACTGTATACTGTGTGTACTTGTTTTTAGACATTTGCGTTGTATTTATATCACTGTATTTATGATGTAAACCCTCTCGAGTGACATCTCTTGAAACTATTGTATATTTTTACCTTGGTTACTGTCTGTATCTGCCTCTCTTGCTGCGTCAAGTCGGCATTGTAAATATTTTGTTAATATGCTCACATAGGTTCGTGTATATATTGTCTTGTTTGTTTTTATACTCAACCTTGTTCTTTTATAGCCCCCTTTTTGCAAGACCACAGTTGTAAATAATATGTTCGTAATCTATCTTGTCTGGTTAAATAAAGTTTAAAAAAATCAATATTAGATCAGAATGAACAATATAAGCACTGAATCAACAAAATAATTATAAAACAACAATAATCAAGAAAATAAACAAACTCAGTAAAGAAATTGACAAAAAGTATAAAAGATTAACAAAGGACACATGAACGACAATGAAAAAAATAAACAAAATGAACAAAAATGAACCAAATAATAAATGAACTGTAAAAAGACAAAATAATACACAAAATGAACAAAAATATCTGTAAATTGACAAGCAACAAAACAATCAACAACTAAACAAAAAAATAAGAAAATAATCCTACAGAATGAATAAAAATGACCAAAATAATATGCAACATAAGAAAAATTAGTAAATTTCTTTAAATCAAGGCAGTAAACATAAATGAACAAAATAAATGGAAACAAAATGCACAAAATACTCAAGATAAAGAAGGAAAATAATGACAAAATGAACAAAAATAAATGTGGACAAAAAAACAAAATGAACAAAAAAAATTAAGAACACAAACAAAACTTATCCACACAATGAACAAAATAATAAATGACATGGACAAAATAATTTTAAAAAACCTAAATTAACAAAAATGAGCACAAAATTAATAAAATATAGAATAAAACCAATAAACATTAACAATTTAAAAACATTTAAGGCATTTTTGGTCCAGCAACAACTTAGAGTTTATTAATTAATGTGGATTTGATTCTCCAGATGTCAAAACCATGGCAACCATGGCTCCAGCGGGAATCGAACCCTCAGCTCTGGCAGTGCCTTGCTCTCTGCAGTGCCCTACAGAGCATTAAACTGGCAGAGCGCGGACAGCAGTGGCATCAGCAGCAGTGAGGTTGTGGAAAACTGTCTGAACCCCAGAGCAGAAGAACCAGGTCTGGTGTAGATGTATGGATGATCCTGTCGGAGGAAGCAACAGTCTTACAAACAGCCTTACTGACAAAGAGGTGATGACCATCTATTTAAAGGTGTGGATGCTGGACCATGAAGACAGATAAGTATTTGTATAAGGATGATTTGATTTGTTGGTGGAGGTAAAAAGAAAAGACAAGAAAAGTCTGAAATAAAGGTAGATATTCAAGCATGTTTCACTCACTGCATGAACATATCCATTATGTTTTTACCTCTGAGGGACAGATGAGTTTTATTGGATCTGAAAATGTCCTCAGCATCTCCTTCCCTCCTTCAGGCTGAAACTGAGGAATGAAGACAATTTGATTTGTGTTAGAACAGTTTCTGTTGCTACGATGATGCTGCAAGAGCCCTGAAACTTTCCTGAACCCAGATGATTTTGTCACTTTTGTGCTCTGCCATGCAGCTCGTACAGTGCAGTAAATCTACACAGTTTGGTGAAAAAAGGCATACAGTACTGTATTGTGATTGCAATTTGAGTATACTTGCTCAGATTAGAATGTTTTAATATGTACGTTTGTAGATTCTGTAACAATAATTATTATAATGAGTTGGATTTAGATGGAACTATTGTGTATTGTGAAAATATGACAATCTCTACTGAATCATTAAATATGTTTACAAGGAGTTAATATTTGCATCGTGTAAACAACGGAAGTTATGGGACCAAACTTTGGGAAAAAAATATGAATGTTGGGTTTATGGCAGGAGACATAATTATTTTATCCTCTTTGAATTATGTATCAGTTACATGGATGATGTTTGTCTGTTTAAAAGATCGTTTTACAAGACAAAAATGTTGCACTTTGTCATAATGATATGAAATTATTTTCCTTTGAACATTGGGGGGACAAAATGAGCACGGAAACAAGTAAAAATGGACAACATAATCAAGGAAATGAGTAAAAATAAAATGAATATTTAAGGAAATCAAAATAGTTAAGAAAGTGAACCAAACAGACAAGTAAAATGAGGAAAAGGGAAAAGAAAATTATAGAAAATGCTAAAATAAACTAAACGAGCAACAATAAGCAACAAAATGCCCAAATATATACCAAATAATTAAGAAAAATGAACAGAAATGGAGAAAAAAAATGAAAACAAATCCTGCCCAAAATCAACTAACTACCCAAGCAAAATAACAAAATAATAAATATACAGGAAATGAAGGAAAATGAACACAATAATTATCGGGGGTGTGTCTCCTATCCTCCTGAAATCAATACCTATGCAGCTATATCTTTAATTTATCTTGCTCTTCATTAATAACATAGTAGAAGAGGTGAAAATGACAGCAGGTGTGTACATGCTGAGCTGCAGAGACTCTACATGGGCTCTGAACTGACTGTGGAGAGATGAAGTTATGACTTTCTAATCAGATATTTTCAGTCTTATACTTTAACTGTTTTACAACACGCTTTCTTGACATGTAGATATTTCTTTTTAATCCAGAAACATTTTGTGTGTACATGATGGTCCCATGGGCAGTGCCTAGCCACCCTATTAAACCCAGTCCTGGAAAACAGTGATAACAATGTGTGCTTTCACCATATTGTTCCACAGCCCCTTTGCCAGCTCCTCGTGTCCTTTCACTGTGAAGTGGAAACAATCCGCTGTGAAAAAGCTCAAGTCAATCGACCCGTTCTGAGGAAAAAAAGGCCACTTGAATCAGTCATAGGTAAAGTGTATCATAAGTGCATTTAGACATAAATGTATATTCAAACATGCTGAGAAACACGTGACGAGTTTGCAGACTCACAGGGAGTCTTGGTGGTTCTGCTACCTCTAAATACGGCTGCAGAACAACAGCAAAATCCTTTTTGAAGAATCGATCGCTGTGCAGGAGCATCTTCAGTCTCCTCTGTAAACAAAGGGTTAAAGTAAACATTGTGAAAAGGTAACCTCCCTATCTTCTGTTGAATCTAAACACTGGATTTGACAGTTGAAGAAAATTAATTTATGTTTAAAGCTTTGTTTTTGATTCTGAATCAAAGTTGAAGAAACCACACTGTTATTAGTAGTTTTAAATTATATGCCTTATTGCTTGGTTGAATACTTCTATCAATCTGGTATCTGATAAAATTTATAGTAATTTGTTAGTTTTAAAGTGTAACTTTATGCCCTTTCTGAATCTAACTCCATCCTCTAAATGAGATGAAGACTCAGGCCATGTGTGCATGGATCCAGTATCTGGGAAAATGGATATTTTCTCGTGCATTTTTGGTCATCCACATGAAAACTCCTGATCCTGTCACTGAAAATAATCATTTCTGAAAACACCAGCTAAAGTGGAGATCTTGCAAAACTGTTTTCATGCTTGTGTGCGGACAAGGGGAAATGGAGTTTTAAGGTCCTGAACGTGACAGTTTGCAACAAAATGCATCAATGTCATGTGCGTCACGTGACTTTTGTTTATCATCATGGATGCTGTTAAGGTGGTACTCTGGTTTAGTGCTTGCAAACACTTTTTGCTTATTTGAATTTACAAACACGGCTGCTTATTTAGTATGTTGAAAAGCAGAGAAGGAGCACTTATTATGTTTGGTTCGGTGATTATAGCATTCTACAGCATATTTAAGTAAGTAAAGTTTTATTTATATAGCACCTTTCAAGATAAAAACCACAGTGTTTTACACCCAAATGCCAAAAGAATAAACAATAAAATCAAAATACATAAAATCACACCAAAATCATTAAAGACAAAGACATCCAAATGCAGTTTTAAAAAGATGTGTTTTTAGCCGCTTTTTATAACAGATCACCGAGTCCACAGATCTCAAGCTCAAGTGGAGAGAACTGCAGAGTTATTAGGGTGCAACCACTGCAAACGCTCTGTCACCTTTAGTTTTCAGCCTTGTCTGTGGCACAGCCAGCAGACCCTGATCAGACGACCTCAGGGTCCTGCTGGTGATGTACTGGTTTTAAAAGCTCATAAATATAGGATGGTGCTTGTCCATGCAAGGCTCTGAAAGTCAGAACCAGGATGAATGAATGGTGAGCCAATGCAATGTGCTGGTGATGAACACTTTTCTGGAAATGATCTTTTGTGTATGATGTTATAATTGAAAACGGAGGGGGGGGGTAATCTGTCTCTATAAATACCGAGCTACGTGTGGACATGGCCTCAGACAGACACTGAACATGTGATAGTGAGTGTCTGAATGTCCACATGTGGATGTGAGGCAGGAAGCATTCAGGGACATCAGGAGAGCAGAGAATCACAGATATGTACTGTATGCCTCAATCAATTAATTTGTTTGTTAATTTGAATCCAAAACAACATACTGTATGAAGTGACACAACAACACAAGCTAAAGAATCACTCTGTGAGTCTTGGAAATTCAGCTGTTTTTACCATGTGGGTTAAGAGCTGCATAATGGCAAGGAAAAGTCCTGAAAACACAGTAAACATACCAAACTCTTCAACAGATATTGATTTTGAAATGATCGCTTCCATGTCCTCATGTTCCTGTGTATGTTTCTGTGGATGACTGTGTTTCTCAGTTTTCCTGATGTCCCTGAATGCCTCCTGTCTCACACCCACACCCGGACTTTCAGATACTCATTCTGCTCTTATTCTCTGTTATGAACCTGTATCAATTTTCCAGCTCATGTAGAAGGTGGTGTTGCACTAAAAATATAGTTATCATAGTGAGAAATTAGATAATGGTAACACTAATGATCATGTTATCGCAATTACCTGCATTTCAAACATCTGATATGATACAAACCTGAAATTCATAGTTAATCTCCACCAGCTCCTTTAGTTCAGGTGAGTTTTCGTCAGGTTGAACCAGACATGAACAGAATCTCCTGTGGACAGGTTCAAAAACATGATCACATCCAGGACTGGAGTACTGTTACTCAAGTACTCTGTTACATCTACTTGAGTAGGTCTGTAGTAGCCACACTTCAATGAGGAGGGGTCATTTTCACACAGACCATCTGAAAACAATGATTTTGCAAAGTCAAATTATGAAGTGATATAACATAAAACAGTGAAAATAAACAATAAAACAAAATGAACAAAATGGTCACAAAAATTAATCAACAAAATGAGCAAAAATGAACAAAATAACCAAATGGATCAACAGAAATAAACGAGTGAGCAACAGAATAAACAAAATCAATGACAAAATAAGCAAAAAATCAACAAAATAATGTGGAAAATGGACAAAAATAAAGAAAATAATCAAAATACCTGAATAACCAAATAAGAAAAAAACTAAATAATCACGTGAATTAACAAAATCGAACTAAAATCCAAACCAAATAAGCAACAAAACTGGCAAAAATCCACTAAATAATCAAATGAATTGAGAAAAATAAGCCAAATGATTTTTAAAAAGCTACCGAATGAACAAAAATGAATAAAATCATTATATAAATGAACAAAAATGATAAACTATTAACAAAATCTGCAACAACATTAGCAAAATAACATTTAAACTCCAAGTTATCTGTTTACATACTATATTAACGTTAAATATCCTACAAACATGAACAATTTTTCCAGTTTTTTGTTGAAATTCAAGCCTGTTCAAGTTCAGTGAATAGCTTGAAATGGTACAAATGTCAGTGCTGAACTGCAGAGGTTAAAAAAGGTAATGTTAGCCAAAACTGAAAAATAAGGTATATTTCAGAATTACTGTATACAAAAAAGGTCTTTTTCAGAGAACAAGACATGGGTCACTATTTAAAGCTGTTCTGCACCAATGGAGGTTGATCAAGACTTTAAAGTTGGTTCAACTAATTTCTACGTGTCCCAAGTTTGCTTGATTAATTAAACCCCCTCTGTCAGCAAAAAAGCAATGTTGGAACACACTGTGGTACCATACCCTCATGAGCATTGTTTGAACAGTATTGTACTGCACAAACCATTGTGTTGCTATAAAATGCTGAGGAAATGGCAATTGACAATGGAAGCGAGACCGACCAGCAAAACACTTAAAACAGTAGATCTTTTCTACAGAGAAATTGTGAAGAAAGTCAAGGTGTCAGTGAGTACAGTTTCTGTCACCATCAAAAGGCACTCAGAAACTGGGGAAACTCCGACAAGAAGAGGTCTGACAGACCCAAAGCCACTACAGAAGGCCACTGCTATGTAAGACGTCAGAATAAGAAAAAGAGGATATTCTGCCAAAAGCAATGGCTTTGTTGCCTCAACTCGACCTGTCAAACCTGCAGCTCAACGACTTGATAACGACTTGATAACGACAATCACTATTAAGCTGTGCTTGAAGCTGTTGTCCTGTGAGCTGCCTATCACATAAGCTGTTGACTCTCAGAAACTCATCTTCAGATTCTGTTGTGGCTAAAGCCAGTTGATCTGAATATTTACCAATAAAACTGCAGTATATCTTTTATTATTAATAATAATAATACAGTGGTGCCCTGGCTAATGAATTTAATCCATTCCGGCGTCACGTTCATTGGGCGAATCATTCATTAGCCGGAGAGAGTTTTTGCATAGAAAT
>JAQQAE010017772.1:0-11375 GCA_029823295.1 Pseudamia nigra
TGAAATCACCTGCTTTAGTGACTGGTTAGAGAGAAAACCTGCAGGGTCTCGGCCCTTTATGGCACGAGTTTGACACCCCTGCCCTAAACAATAAGGCTCCATCCCATATCAAAGACCTCAATGCCCCCTATAAACCAATCAGAACTCTTCACTCTCAGAGTGCAGGCCTACTCGCGGCTCCTTGACTCTCTAAAACTAGGCAGGGAGGCAGAGCCTTCAGTTACCAGGCTCCTCTCCTGTGGAACCAGGGTCTGGGATGCAGACACACTCTATACCTTTAAAACTAGGCTTAAAACTTTCCTTTTTAACAAAGTGTATAAGTAGAGCTTGGTTAGATGACCCTCAACCCTCCCTTACATCTGCTGCATAGTCCTAGGCTGACCCAAAGGTTTTCATTGACTGTCAGTATATCACCAGTCCACACCCACGGATGGAAAGAAATGTTTGCACAATATTTTCCCCATATTTTTATTCAATTTCTTGCATTTTTCTGCTTATGAACAACACATTGTGTTAGATGGTAAAAGCTGCCTGTATTTTCTCAATTTCACTGAATAATGACTGTAAAGGACACATACAAGAGGCATTTTGCAATTTACCGTAGTGTGTAAATTAACTCCCTGCCCACCATGCAAACATCCTATACACAACTTATAAATATTATGACACAGAGATACTAACTGGCAGTGTTGTCTGAGTCCAAGAGGTCACCCTGAAAGCCCTGTGCAGCATTGTCAGCCTCCTTCACAGACGTCTTCTTCTGAGCAGATGGGGGCTTGTTTTTAGAAGGTCGTTCTCGGCCTCTGGGGGTTTTGGGTTGAGAAATGGCTTGTTGTGTGTCAGGGGACACAGATTCCTTGGCATTTTCCTGACCAGTGTGGTGGCTTTTATCCTCTGAAGGGGTATGCGGTTGGATCTCCTCCGTTTCTGATATTATCTCTGTCATGTTGGAATCTAGTTCCTCTTTCTGCTCTTCTTTACCCAATTTATCCTCTACATTTGTTTAAAAAAAATACAGAGTTAATTTTACACAAAATGACTGGTAATTTATCATCAAGTCCATGGGTATCAAATGCTTTAATTTGTTTTTTTAGATTCATTTCAATAAAAATTTAAGACTGAATTTTGAACACTTAATCCGTTATATTCCCACTTTTCGTTCTCCACATATAAGTTCTTTATACATTTACTTTTAAATGTGAAAGATAGCATGTATAAAAATGAGGCTCAAACTTAATTTAGCTTATTTTCATAAAATGTTGTGAAAGCCAGGGAATGAACAAAAAAATGCACAAATTGACCAGAAATGTAACAAAATATTTTTCAAAATGAAAAAAATAACAATACATAATAATTAAAATATGCAAAAATGAACAAACATGACCACAGTGATAATTGGACTAAAAAAATGAAAAAAATAACAAAAGAAATTAACAACAAAATCAAAACAAACAAAATGTATGAATAACCAAAATAATCAACAATATGAACAAAACCAAAATAATCTACAAAGTGACCACAGTAAGAAAAATATTCAACAAAATGAATACAAAAGAGCAAAATGATCAAGAAACTCTAACCAAGAAAAGAAATCAACAGAAATGACCATAATAATCCAAAAATTGACCACGAAATAAACTAAATTATCAAGAAAATGAACAAAATAATCCACAAATTGGAAAATGAACAATTCCCAATTTTGCAAGTACAAGTCCAAAGCAAAAACATTACGTGCAACTGGAGTTAAAAATCAATAAATATGGCCTTTGACACAAAATCACTTGACTGACTTTGACAAAAAGAAATTATAGCATGGAGATCTAGAGGTACTGCAGAAGGCAGCTGCTGAACAGGAGTCTGCTTTTATTATAAGCAGCAACTCCACCTATGACAAACGCAGCACCATCTATCCAAACATTGGGAGGGAGGATAGAGATGATTCAAGTGGGCAATAAACATGACAAGTTTCAATTAAACTGGCTCAACAGATGTGCAAAGGAATTGTGAAACCAATGTCTGTTTTTTCAGTTTGTAATTATAAAATTAGATCAATGTATATGGTCATTCAGACCTGACAAATTCAACTTTATATCTACTTAATGACTTCTGAGATCTTAAATTAAAAAAATTAAATTTGAGACATTTTAAGGCCTTGAGGACATTTAGATGTCCGGTACAACCAATGCCATTAAATCTACCTACTCCTTTCTACATCAGGCTGAGTTACATGTATGTTTATTAAAAACTGTGTGAAAATTGTACTCACCAAGTGCAAAATCTAGCGTAACAGATGGAGCTGGATTTGCCATTAACTGGTAAGCAGAGCAGGCATTTATTACCTCTTGCATCCGCAGAAAATTTGCAACAGCCAGCACATCTTCTACATTCTGAGGACTTAAACTCAGTTTGGCTGTGTACATAAACTCCAGGACCTGGCTCAAACCTGCAATCACACAGAACAGCACAATACAGCATTATGATGAGGTACAATGGATTGTTAAAACAACATTAAAAGGTTCTACAACATTACGTAGATAAAGTCATTAAATTTTGATGAAAAAAAAAAAATAAAAGCCATCAAATAAAAAAAATTAAAAAAAAATTTCCACTTTTTTATATCAATGATATTGTTTTTACAAATACAAATTCTGGTACACAGGACATATTTTAATGTAGTAAAATATCATTAAGCATACACAAATACAAATTAGCTGTACTGTATACTTATTACTACTGAGGTATATTTTAACGAGATAATTGTATTTAGTGTAATAGTTTTTTTTGTTTACCTCCACCTAGGAGATAACGTGATCACATTGGTTTGTTTGTTAGCGGGATTACGCAAAAACGACTCAACGGATTTGGCTGAAATTTTCACCAGAGGTAACCCTTGGTCCAACAATGAACCCATGAAATTTTGGAGATGATCTGGGTCAGAATGCAGATTCTGGATCAATTTTTCACTGTCTTTAACATTGCGAGATAGGGACATTTTTACCTCTGCCAAGAAGGTTATATGATCACATTGGTTTGTCTGTTTATTAGTAGGATTATGCCCAAAACTACAGGATGGATTTTGATTAAATTTTCATCAAAAGGCATCCCTTGAGCCACCTATGATTTTGGAGATGATCCAGATCAGGATGCGGTTCTGGATCAATTTTTCCATTTTCTTTAACATTGTGAGATAGGGCCATTCATCAAAATCCGTCCAGTAGTTTTTGTGTAATCCTGCATGTATACCATCTACTGGCACAATGGACTGTTTAACATCTCGTCCCGTGTTTCTATGATTCTGGGACAAACCAAGATCTAAAAAAAATAATGTGACTGAATAAGTCCAATGGACATTTTTGGCACTTTTCTCCCATCACATCTGAACAAGCTTGTCCTGGGGGTTTAGTTCAATCATTTTCATAATTCGTACACTCAAACTAGACAAGATGACGACCCAATGATGTTCAAACTGGAAGTGTTTGTGAAGCTATACGCTGAGGGCGGGGCCACGGATTTTGGGGCGTCGCCGTAAATAACCTCAACAGTTCTTCATCCAATGCACCAAAATGCACATGTAAGATAAAGTTCCCGTCCTGAACACAACCATATGACAATAAGGTATCTCAGTTATAGCGCCACCTATAAATACATAAATTGTTGTATCTCAGCACCAGATGATCAGTCGTCTCAAATTTCACACGTGTGATACAAGTCCATGACTGAACACATGCGTATAACAACATTTAATACAAGTCACAGCGCCACCTGCTGGGAACAAGAAGTCAGCCTTGTGGCACCGACCTCATCAGATTGACGTGAGATTTGCAGGGCGCGTTCTGCACGACAGCAGGGGGCCCCCCCGGCCACTGCCCGGACACACAGGGGTGCAACAGCCCGTTCAACACTGCCTGCAGCTTTAATTATTTTGTGGATTATTTTGTTCAATTTCTTTATTACATTGTCATGAATATACCACATAATTTTTACTTCTACTCATTGTTACCTCCTTTCCAAGGAGGTTATGTGCTCATGTTAGTTTGTGCATTTGTTAGCAGGATTACGGACAAACTATCAGATGGATTTCGATGAAATTTTCACCAGATGTATCCCTTTGGCCAAAGATGAAACCATTAAATTTTGGAGATGGTCTGGGTCAGAACACGGATTCTGGATCAATTTATCACTTTCTCTAACTTTGCAAGATAGGTTTTTTTGCTAATATTATCAAAAATATTGCACCAATCACCATGAAACTATCTATATAGACACAATAAACAAGATTCTATGAAATGACATGAGACCAAAATATACATTTTGATAGTGACAATATTTATTGAACCCCAGAATGGGTAGAAACATGGGACGACCACCACTGTGTAGTTGGGATGAAGTAGATTCAGTCGCATCCTTCAGATGTAGTCATTACATATACATATAAATAAATAAAAGGTAAAGAGGAATGCACAGAAGGAAATGGAATCTGGACATGCCATTACAGAGAATCACATTTTTCTTGATAACTCATGAACTATTGGAGATAAACTCTTGATTCCATAAGTTATGTATAGGTTCTCAGGGTTGAGCATCGTATATGCTTTCATAAGCCATGAATGCTGGACGTATACATTTCAAAAACTAATTTTGTGAAAAATCTAATGTTTCTAAACAGTCAGTTTTATGTTTTGAGTGCTGTCATTTTTTTTACTATACAATGCCACAAAATTCACAAAATGAGTTTTCTTCTACTTTTAAGCTTCAATATTTTCAAACTTCATTCATCATAGAGGAGCAGTTTTAAAATACAACATACATGGGAAGTTGTATGTGCAATATCACGTGTCAAGCACATCTAAACAAATGCAGCTTCCGGGTCAAGTCCGGTGTCAGAAACAGTGTAATGAAAAAAAAAACCTAGTTGCTTTTTTGTTTTTCTATTTTTTTCTTTTAAATGGAAAATGGAGTGAACAAATAACACAAAGATTTCCAAATATCAATATTTCAGCAGGCAACACTATTACTTTGATAATGCTGTCTTCTATGGAAATGCAAAGAAAATAGCTGACATTCTACTAAATATACTTTTTAACCCTTGTGGGTTGCTGCAATTTACTACCATTTCAGGTCAGAGGACCTATAAGCATTAAATGTCTGTGTTCATGTAAACGACTGAGAAAAATTGTACCACCTCTTCATAAACATTTGCAGTAGGTGGACACATTTTGAATAGTTGGTTACATAGATTCAGTTAGATTCAATGTTTTCAAAAACATAAAAAATTAGAGGGGAATCAGACAGCACATACCTTGGGAAAAGCTGTTTATTCATCCAGTGTCTTTGAAATATACTGGTATATTTACCTTTCACCAAAGAGGATATTCATATTGGTGTGTTTGTTTGTTAGCAGGAATACGCACAAAACTACCAGATGGATTTTGTTGAAATTTCCACCAGAGGTGGACACTGGGCTACAGATTAACCCATTACATTTTTAGCCTCTAATAGTCATAATAATAGCAAAAATGTCTAACAAATGGCTATCCAACTGTGACTTGAGTCCTGGTTACTGCAAGGCACGTGTGCTTACCACTGAGCTATCAGACTGCTTGCTTGAATGCCATACATTATCTGCTGAGAAGTTACCCAAAATTATCCCATAATGTTAAAGAACATGATTTTAAAAAAGTGATCCAGAATCCATATCCTGACCCAGATCATCTCCAAAATCAAATGGGATCATGCACAGTCCAAGGTCCTCTAGTGAAAATTGCATCAAAACCCATCCAGGAATTTTTATGCTTCATACTACAAAAAAACCAAAACAACCTAAAAAGATAACCTCCCTGGCACAGATAATAAACTTTATTTTTGAAGCTGTACAACCAGCAAAAGGGACTCATTTTGTGAAACGGCTCTAGAGTATATGTTGTATATTTTATGTCGGTTGATAGAATATAATATTTAAGCAATGGACAAAACAAGATGCATCAATTAAAATACAAAGATATAGGAACAACTCCAATGTTCACTGAGTTGTACACAAGCAGACTGAGACTCACCTGATGCGTTACTGATGTCCAGATGCACAACATCTTTCTGGTCCAAGAACAGAGTGTGGAAGTACATGCTACAAGCAGCCAGCACAGCCTTATGGGCTTTAAAATCCACCCCATCCACAACAAAGGTGCAGTCACAGAGCAGGCCCTGCTTGCGCTGGTAGTTTAGCTGCTCCAGAACCTTCCCACTGTGAAAGGGGAACTCCATGGTCCCGACGGCTTCTAGGTTGCTGGGACACAAAGTCAGCTACTACTGTCAACTACAAAGAGAAGACAGATGAGATATACACCATAACACACAATCACAACATTAAAGTCAGGGGTTGCTGTCAAGCAATCCCACTAACGTTCTTCTCACTCTTTATTATTTATTCCTCCCATAGTTGTTGCCCGATTCACAACATTCAAACACCAAAACATCAACCTTGTGCGGGACATTCCGGAAATTAATTTTCATAAATCAGTCTTTTGTGGCTTCTAAATGATTTAGGTTTCTTGACAAATTTGTTCCCATAGGAAATGAATGGAGAACTCAAACTGAATGTTCGTGATCAGAGTGCACGGCCTTTAATCCTTTTTGACCTTCAGTCCATCCTTGGATGCCCTCTGGAGCTTTTTCAGCAGATTCAGCTATTTTCAGTCAGCAATCCCACGCGATCTCTTCAGAGATTGCACATTTTCTCATTAAATATTAAAGCTGCACAGTTAATCAAAGTTGTAATTGCAAAATCATCCTCTTAAATAATATACTTGAAAATACCTGCAATTTAAATGTCCAAAAAGAAGGAAGATTTGGCTTGACAGGTTTTTATTCAGTGTGTTGATTATTGTGTTAACTTCTGTTTATTTGATTGATATTTTGTTCAATAGTTTACTAATATTGTTATTTTTTGTTATTTTGCCATTAACATTAATTTTGTTGATTCTCTCAGTTTGCAGATTTTTGCAAATGACTCTGCATAATTAACTTTAGTAATAAGTAATTTATTACATTACTTGAATGCAAAAGACACAAACAAATGAATACAATAATAAAACGCAACACAAAACCCTAAAATGATCACGCAAGTTGCAGAATGACCAACGCTATAAGTTAATCAATAATCGATAGGAACCAATAAAATTATGATTAAAATAATCCCAATCGGTTTTAAAGGGTTAACGTATAGATTAGCAACCATGGACGAAGATGAATAAAACGCACAACATAATAAAGAGGCGACACAATACGAGACTCCACGACGCATTTTAGATCAAAACATGACTTCTGTTTCTCACGACCGTGGAAGAGACTAGTACAACCGTCTTATCTGTACAAGGAACAAAAAACTTAAGGAAAATATAAATCCCGATTCCACAGCGGTGAGTAAAGTATGTGCGTCTCCGAACTACGGCATCGGTTTTATTAATGGCGCTGCACAAAACCACCCGAATTTCACAGCAATGAATGCATAAGAACAAGTAACATTTGTTTCTCTGCAAGTTTTCCCTGCTTCGTTTGACAATGCCTTAAATCGATTGCACTTCCTCCATCCTTGTGGCATCGTTATCAGGGATTAATTTAGCGTGCCTTGACATGTATGTGCTACACAACCAATATGGAGGACCGCGGCGCTGGGCCTCTCTTTGTTCCTTCTTATCACAGCTACCGAGCTCACTCCTCTTGCACAATTTCGACGCAAACCAAGTCAATAATTACCTGACGTTTATCGCGTTTTTATCTGCTGCCAAACGGATGGACCGGGTTGTGTTGAGTCAGGAAGAACAAACCCAATCGAGTTTTTCGGTGATCGATCCTGCTCATTTCACTCTGTCCACCGCCATCTTCTACTCTCTGATCGATTGGTAGGGACCGGGCCGGAAGTGTCACAAGGACGAGGACAGTGCTGAGCATGCGCAATGCTAAAGTTGGTTTCGTCACCTTAAGGCCACATGTACCACGGTGTATAAGCCACGCACGTTTTATGTGAAAAACAGGAACGACCTTATCCCACTGCTTGTTATTTTGTATCCCTAACATGTAGTGATGGGTAGACGACGCCTCATGGAATGTGTGGCACATTCCTGTAATTGTGTCGACACGGTGCTGTCATTGTGTTGGTGTATCATTAAAGGGCGACATCTGCTGGACTTAAGAAGTCATTGCAGGCAACACGTATAACGACTGAACTGGATAGGTTTATTCATTCTGACACGTGGACGCCAAATGATAAAATAAAGTGTTTACCTAATGAAAGACAAGTTTATGTATTTCACTTCATTTTAGTTGCATTTTATTGGTTTGATCAAGTTATTGCTTATTTTTTATGTATAGGATTTTATTGATCCCTGATGTACAAGCACTTTGTTTCAGCTATGGTTGTTT
This sequence comes from Pseudamia nigra, assembly GCA_029823295.1. Lineage (NCBI taxonomy): Eukaryota > Metazoa > Chordata > Actinopteri > Kurtiformes > Apogonidae > Pseudamia > Pseudamia nigra. The sequence continues at coordinate 8,416 of JAQQAE010017772.1, forward strand.
CTAAGGTGCTTTATAAATAAAGTTGATTGATTGATAATTTAAATATAACCAAAGTAACACACTGCCTAATATGGTGTGTCAAAAGCAGAATTTTTAGAAATCTTTTATTGCAAGTGAAAAATGTAAAATTAAAGTTAATGTTTTCTAAAGGGCATTTATAAGTGCTTGTGTACATTTTATTGAGGGGACAGGGCAGGGTTTATACACTGAGAAACCGAAATTTTTGCAGCATGTTTGTCCCAAGGCAATTTCATCTCTTTGAGATCAGTTCTGCGTTAGAGAAAACTCTCTTTCATGGCACAGATGAGGGAGGAGTACAGAAAAATTCAGAGCAAGCTTGTGGAGGTACAGATATGTGTGTATATTAGAAAATTGATTATGTACACTTTACATTCCTTTAACATACCTTTTGGTTGGCAGAACATATGAAGTCTCAAGGAAGTGAATCAGGTCTCTGAATCCCTCATCTTCAACAATGCATAGTGGCTGACTGTCTTTGATGATCATTTTGACCACAGCTTGATCCATTACTTGCTTTCTAGAAGCAAGGAGTCCAAAAGGGAAATGTATATTTATGGCAGATGGATACTTTGTGCACATTTTGAGGCGGGTCCAATGTTTTTTTCATGAGACCAAAAAAACAAACAAAAAACAGTTTACAGATGCTCAAAATGCATCAAAGGCATATAGGTGCCAAGTGATGAGTAGAAGACATTTTGGGCAAATTTGGAGGCGGGTCCAAAGTGGCAATTTTAGTGACTCCTGTGCTTACATTTTTTATAAGACCCTGGCACCAAAAAACATAAAAAAAAAACAATTTACAAGTTCCTAAAACACATTATAGTGCCTAGTGATGACATAGACACGCTTTGGGTAAACGTGTAGGTGTGTCCAAAGTGGCAATTTTAGTTACCCCAGGACTTATGTTTTTCTTTTTACGAGACCCTAAGACCACAAAACATAAAAAAACAGTTTATAAGTTCCAAAAAGCATCAGAGTACATTATATAAGTTCCTAGTGATTACATAGAACACGTTTTGGGCAAATTTAGAGGAAGGTCCAAAAAGACAACTTGTATTACGGTACCCCAGAGCTTCTGCTTTTTTACAAGACGCTGCGACCAAAAAACATAAAAAACATTTTAAAGTGCCTGAAACACATCGGAGGGCATTACACAGGTGCCTAGCAATGACATAGAACAGGTTTTGTGCAAATTTGGAAAAGGAAAAATAAATGAAAATGAAAAATCCAGTACAGATGTAGATCCTTAATTAATCACACGCAAAAAAAATAGTGTTTAAAAATGGATGGTAACTGCCTTCCTCAGTGGTACTAGCATGGGAGTACAATACAAAGATTTTAACGGGACGCCCAGCATTGCCTGACAATAAAGCTTGTAATATTTATAAAACTATAACAGCACAAAAGAAAATTGAAACTGCCCAAACCAGCACAAACAAAGCATTAATGAACAAGACCATTTTGGGTCAATCTGGAGTAAATGGGGGCTTGATGACATCATCATCTGGAAACAAATATTGTAGTATCTATAAAACCATAACAGAACAAACAAAACTTTTAACAGCACACTGTAGTACAAAGAAAGCACAAACAAACGAGACCATTTTGGGTCAATGTGGAGTAAATGGGGGGCTCGGTGACCCCAAAATGACCTATACATTAATCTTTAATAACTCAAAAACCATAGCAGCACAAACAAACATTTTAAGGGCACAAACAAAGCATACCGGTAAATGAGTTTTATTCTCCCTGAGTTTTGTGTGAGGTGGGGGCCCGACTTCACGTAGGTCACCAAAGTCCATTTCAGGTTCAGTGGGGAAAAAAATATTAAGAGGGCCTTTATTTTATGTCAGCATTACCTTAATGTCAAAATCAAACTTGACTATTAGGTGAAATATCAGACTGAAAACATCTGAAGTGACTAAAACCAGACAAATACAGTTCAGATAAGTGATGTAAAACAATTAAATAGCAGCATTAAACTGTTGAATTAAAGAGGTAGATGTGCACATTATGTGCTTCACTGGCAACACATGAAAAGAATAATAATACATTTCATTTAAATGCGCCTCTCAGAGCACACATGACACTGTACATGTGAACAAATAACAGAACAATTAAAAATACAGGACAATGCAATACAAAATGGTGACATAAAATCAAGACAAATAATATGGCAGAATGTGACAAAGTGGGTAAGAAGCACCACACTTTGAACATTACTCAATGCTCACATCTTAACATTTAATTTATTTAATTCACATTTTGCAATATCTGCAGTGATTTGCAAATGACACTGAGGCTTCAGAGCTTGTCTTGCCTTTCCTGAAGTAGAGTGATTCGAAACACTGATTTGCAACTTGCATTGAACCACCACTGTCACCTGACGGATGATGTCCTAAGCTTTGAACGTCATCACTGCTTCACTTCGTGTTTCATTGGTTCAAACTGTTTTAAAATGTTTCATTGACTCAGAGCTTTTCCTGGTTTGACAACGCCGAGTGCTTTGGCTCTTTAAACAAACTATAAGATGCATAATTATTCTACAGTACATGTGTACATAGAAGATGGATGTCACAATACCACACAAATAACTTACTGATTTCATGTTTGAGTCGTTTATGTTCACTTATACAGACTTCTGCTGGATTTATACACTATATAAGGTGGTGATTTTTCATATAATTGCATTCCTGTTTAATCGCATGAAAAAAATAGGCTGCAAAGTGAGCAAAAGTGAACAAAAATTAGCACAAAAACTATGAAGGTGGACGAAATAGGCAACAAAATGAACAAAAATGAAAAACAAACAATATAATCAACAAAAATGAACAAAATAAGCATAAACAAAATACTGTAAGTACAAATAGTCCATCCATCCATCCATCCATTTTCTACCCCTTAATCCTCGTGAGGGTCGGGGGGGGGGGGGGTGCGGG
>JAQQAE010017774.1:0-11374 GCA_029823295.1 Pseudamia nigra
GGGGGGGTGAAGTTACAGAACGGGCGCTTAACTCTTTCCCCACCTGCATTTTTGATGATTTTTGATCATACTCAAGACCCAAAACTTGAGCAGTAGAAAGACAGTATGAGTATGTGAAAAATACAGAACAGACCTTCAGCTTTCAGTCACAGAAATCTTTTTAGTCTAGCTTCAGTTGTTCTTTTTATAGCCACACTTGAATATTGTTCAATTTCTTTGAATCCCCCCTGAAATTTCAACAAAAAACCTGAGAAACACGCATCCTCTCCTGGCTTCTTCCAGATCCTCGCCGTTGCTTGTTTTGTCACGTCATATTATTTCACAAGATGCTCAGAGGCGTCCTCGGCACAATAACTGCGAAAACACGCACTGTTGGAAAATCATGTCATTGGATGAGTAAATGAAAAGTGGAGTTGAGATTGTGCTGTCCCACAGTCTATCCTGCAACCCCCGAGATTTATTTAAAGACCGGTGGACATGTTCCAATTTCAGACCAGATTCAGACCAGATTTGCAGACGTGCGCGCCCCTGCCATTCCCAAGTGTTTGCGCCAAGAGATTGCGCTTCACATGCCCCGCTGTGTTGTGACTGGCCTTGTTGTGACAGGTAGCGTTGGTGTACTGGTTCAGTGAGGCAAAAAGCCGAGAAAACGCAAGGTGATTGGATGGAAACCAAATATGTTTAAAACCCATCCCAGTCACAGTTTGAGGCTCTGACCATTTGGACCTGCCTTGAACAGTGAGGCACAATGTCTGGTCACGGTCGCGTGTGAAAGCTGGGGACTCACAAGTCTGCAAATCGGGTCTAAACTGGGTCTGAAATCAAACAGCGTGTGCCGACCTTGAGCCATCAGTGGCAATATTGGACGTTGAACGCAATGCCCTTAGATGTTAATGTTGAATATGACAGAATGGGCATGAATGTGGCTGGACCACCCAACCTGCCAACACCCACACAGGAGACCAAGGTTCATGTGCCACTTTATGCATTTCATGTTTAATCCTGGCCTGACACCCTTTTCCCTCATCTTAATCGACCTAATAGAACTGTAGCACACGTCCTGAACACATTGTTACCATGGTGAGTGTCTGTTTGCCTCAGTACATGATGCATGTTTTTCATCGTAGTGCTACAGGTGCAGCCTTTTGCTTCAAATGGGCGTAACTATGCACATTTGGGGTGTAGTGTCAATATGTATGTTTACAATTAACTAGGACACGATGCAGCTACCACCATAATTAATCCAGCTAAGTGAGGGAAGCTTAGTTTTACATCAGTTCCAAGCTAGGGTTAGACGTGAGTCAAAGGCGCTGACCGAGCAGCTGATTTAATGCACTAGGAGTGAGAATGAAGCATTTTCACGGCTCCAGGCAGAAGACGCTGGAAACCCTTAGACACTCGAAACTGACGACCAGGAACAATGGAGACATAACAAAAACCAGTGGATGTTTGGGATGACTATAGCGGCACATCAAAGTGCTGGAGACCACACTGCGGGAAAAATTTAAAAACCCATTCATCACCATGTGCATGACAGATTTTGAATATTTATTTTATTATAGTGCAGGCATTGCTAGTTGACAATCTGCCAGTGTAATAAAGTCAATTTTGACTTGTAGAACATGAAAGAGACCTCCCAGGAAGCTGTTCCGTAATAAGAAAAAGTATAAAGTCAAGCAGACACATGTCCTGTTTCATGCCCCTTTATTTGTGTGTTTTTGTTCTGTCTTTGACTTAGTCGTTTTAACTCTTTCCTGACCCTTATTGAATTTTCATGCCCTAACCTACCCAAACTTACCCCACTCTCCCCTATGCACTGATGTGGCACAAACCCTGTTCTCTGGTCCACAAACTTCATCACCATACAAACCAGGTTTTTGCTTACATTAACAAATTCAGACTCAGAAAACTTTACTGATCCCAAGGGACAATTCATTTGCAGCTCACCCACATCCACGTTACTGTACCAACACACCGGTCCACAGAGCGCAGTCCAGGACGGCACCACAGTCTGGCAGACATCAAGGTCACAGACCAAAGGTCAGAGTGACCTCTGTCCGGTTCCCTGCGCATGGAAACAACCTCACGTATTGAAAACAGATGCCAAGCGGCACGATGTGACAACTTAGGAGTGAGAACAGTCTCACATAATCTGTACATATATGTGCACGTATGTTTCCACTTCATACGTGCTGTATTTCACACAGGGCAATTCAATACATATGGGAACTCTTACAGTTACATTTTTTAGACAGGTTGGTCAAGATTCACACCGTTAACTATGAAAGTGTATCTCACAGGAATTTGTGTTACAGGATAAAACTTGACTCTGTTTACGTGTGAAATCCAGAGGTGGCTCGTACTCCAGTACTTTTACTCCTTTACGTGTACTTGAGTAGTTTTTCTTTCAAATAAAGGTAATTCTGAGAGTAGTTTCACAGAATACTTTTTACTCTTAGTTGCATTTGTGAGGAAATAAACTCAGTTACAGTTTTACTCAGTTACATTTTGCTCCAACTTAGTGAATAGGAGTAAAAATGGTTGAAATAAAAAGCATGAACAATACAGTCAATTAAATAAAAAAAATTTTAAAAGAAATAATTGAGTAAATTAACAAAAAAATGCAAAAACTAAGCAACAAAATGAGCAAAGATGAACAAAATGAACAAAATAAGCAACAAAATAATAAAAAACAAAAGTGAAAAAAATAGTCAAGTACTGTAGTTTATAAAATTAACATATTAGGCACAAAAAAAGAAACAAAATGAGCAAAAATGAAGAAAATAATCAAGTAAATTAGCAAAAAATTACTAAAGTAAACAAGAAATTGAATAAAAAACAAAATAACCAACAAATTGTGCAAAAATGATCAAATAAGTAAGTCATATAAGTTTTTAAAAAAATGAACAAAATAAGTAACAAAAACTCAACAAAAAAGAAAATATGCAACAAAATCAGTAAAGGTGAAAAAATATAACAACAGTGGTAAAAGAAAAAAAACACGTTAGATAAAATAACAAACAAAATAACCGGCAAAATGATACAAAAATCAAGCAAATAAGCTACAGAAAGACCAAAAGTCGAGAAAATGAACAAAAATGACCATTATGCTATAATACTTTTCTTCAAAATGAGCAAACATTAACAAAAGTAATCAAACAAAATGAACCAAAAGTTAACAACAAACGCCGAAATGAAGAACGTAATCAAGCAAATTAATGAAAATGAACAATGTAATGAAGACATTGAGAAATGTATCCACAAAATGAGCAGAAATAATCAAAGAAGTGAACAAAAATAAACAAAGTAAGCAAGAAAAACTGAACAGCGAAAAAACTATGCAGGAAAATGAGCAAAAGTGAACAAATTGAGCAACGACACGGGTAATAAATGAAAAAAAAAATTCAAACAAGTTAAGAAACGAAAAGAAAATCCATGTTATGCCTTTTTATGAGATTTTATTTTTCAGTTTTGCACTCATGTACTTGGTTTTATGAGCACTTCTACTTTTACTGAAGTCGCTAGAATTATAAAGTAACAATACTCTTACTTGAGTAGTGTTTCTGTTTTCTCCGCACAGCACTGACGAAAGCCTCGCAGCCATTTATAATGAATCATCGCAGCAAAGACATAACTGCTAATCACAGTGGGTCACTCCCATAGACGCAGTTATTGCTTTGCATTATGCTTGTTTATGCTGTTGTGAAATCTGTTTAAACCATCGTTCATCGCTCAGCGCACGATAGGATTTTTTTTAATGGTCTGTTGAATATTTGGTTTATTACAGTGCAGGCTTTGCAACTTGACAATCTGCCAGAATAATAAAGCACATTCTGCTTTGCTACACATGAAAAAGACCTCCCAGGAAAAAAAAAAAAAACAAGAAACAAATATGAAATCATGAAGACACGTCCCTTCTGTTGCCCATGTCTCTCTGCTTCTATCTGAGCAAAGGCATGGATGGAAATGAACAAAATCATGAATAAATTAAACAAAATAATCAAGAAAAGAAGTAAAAATGAACAAAAAAATCAAGAAAATGCATAAAAATAAACAAAATAATCAAGAAAAGGAGTAAAAATGAACAAAATCATTAAGATATTGCATACAAAAAACAAAGTAATTAAGAATGTTAGTCAAAACAAATGGAACCCTCAATAAAAATCAACAAAATTAACAAAATAATCGAGAAAAAGAGTAAAAATGAACAAAATCATCAAGAAAATGAGTAAGAATGAACAAAATAGTCATGACAGCAAACAACAATGATCAAGAAAATGACCAAACAAACAAAATGAGCAAAAATAAGCCACAAAATGGGCAAATATTGACCAAATATTCAACAAAAATGATGCAAATCACCATGCAGGTAAACTCAAAATGAGCAAAACAATCAAGAAACTGAAGAAAATACATAAATAAGCAACAACATGAACTAGCTTTTGCACGCAACGCAGAAGGATGCGTATAAAGCTGCACGTCATCGAAAGTAAAGTGTTTCATTGGACAGTTTACTGACATTGAGAGGGCCCCCCTGCCCCCAACTACCCAAACCACCACCAATCCCCACCGAGATCTATGCCTACATATGTATTTGAGACACATTTTGGAGTAAATAGAGTCTGCTGCAGACACAGTGGAGCAGAAAGCCCTCATTAGGAGCATGCTGTGCGAGGGCAGCGTGGGCCCATGCGGAGGGAAACCAGCGGGCTCGTTTGGCTCGGGCCAGACCATCACAGAGGCCAGGCTGGGTTAGTTTCACTGATCCTGTATTTAACTGAAACCAAAAGTATTGTTATTCGCTCTCTGGTTTCATGAACGTCTCATAAAAAGAAGGGGAAGAAAGGGAACACTTGCACTTTGGACGGATATTAAGTTTCTCTGTGCGTCAACGCTACACTTTAAGTGTGTGACGTTTAACGCACGAGCTCAGCCACTGCCATGAAGAACAGATAGGGGTGGTTTTCGTTGCTGGTTTTTGTTGTCTGTGATCGCAGGATTTGGATCAGGGATCATTTCAGCAGACTTTCTGTGCAGTGCTGTGAAAAAGTGTTTGCCCCCTTCCTGATTTCTTACTGTTTTGTACTCAAATGTTCCAGATCATCAAACAAATTTAAATTATACTTTTAAGAAAACACAAGTGAACGCAAAATGCAGGTTTTAAATGAAGGTTTTTTTTTTGTTTTTAAGGGGTGGAAAAATCCAAATCTCTGTGGCCCTGTGTGAAAAAGTGCTGTTGACACACTTCACTGCACATGGGAAGTCGGTTTGCAAAATGTGGACAGAGTGCCAGTCCAACAATACACAAAGGGTGTGTACACATTTTAGGGAGTGGCTTACAAACCCTATTTAAAGCCAAGGAAAAGGTCACCATTCTCATTTTTGTGCAAGCAATAATGCCACCGACAGATGAAGGTCTGAAGGCCCTGGGCCTGATGCAGGCTGGTTTGACTTTCAGCGAAGCGGTAAGACGAATGGAATCTGGTTGAACGCCACGACAACACTGGCTCTGTGGACGACAGGAAAAAGTGACTATGTGGGACAGATCAATACCGGGGTTCCTCGTCCTCGGAACAGGCCTCAGCTGGTGCATGCGCTCCGGGAGGAACGGGACCGCATCCCTCAACGCAGGATTCGTTGGAGGATTGCCACCTGCATTGAAGCAAATAGGGGTCAAACCCATTGCTGACTCTTTTTGCACTAACATTGGCAACAAGAATTTATTTTTGACAACTTGTCATTGCCTTTTTGTCTGTTGTGATAAAACAAAATCAGGCTTTAAATCCGTAATTAAAACATTTTTTAAAATCCACAAATCATGACCTGAACGCTTTCATTGACTGTCGGTATATTCCGTGGCACCGACTCTCCATTTCCTGTGTCATTTCCTGCGGCTTGAGCGAGACTTAGGCGTGAAAGTGTTGGTGCAGTTGCAATCACCCGGTGCACACGACCAGCAGAACGCGTCATTCGTCTCGGGCACTGGCAGCTCGGATGAATCCATCGCTACGGGAAGCGAATTGCTCAATGTCTGGTTGGCTCTTGCGTTTTTATTGGCTGACATGTCCACCCTCTGGAACCCATTAAAACCAGTTTAGCCTGGCGCACGCACGCAACCATACTCATAGCCATAATATGTGTGAAGGCTCACACGCTCACACACAGTGTATCGATGTAACACACTCCCCATGCGTCGCAGTGTGTGAAAGGTGAGTGATTGAACTCGTCTGCAGCGTAATTCCTACCACAGTGGGATACAGTTGTAGCAACATGTGTATATCTGCACTTTCAAATTCACACCCGTGTAGCTCACCCAACTACATTCTCACACCCACACACTCCACTGTCGCTGCAAAACACACCCACTTTCATTCGCTCGCAGTCTCAGTCTTACTAATTTGTGAGAAAAGGAAAACACTCATTACGTCCAGTGAATACATGAGTCAGAGACCACGTCATATTTGTTGTTTTTATATGAGCAGGGTAATTTCATTTTACTCAGCTCCATGTGCACCATTCCGAATTATTTACCCATTTTTAGTGGCATTTTCTACTGAAGCAGCAGCAGTTTCACAAGAAGAAAAAGGAAGGGGCTTGAATTAAATACCACAGACATGGAAAGAATTCAGAACATTTTTGACAGTAATTAACCATAAAATAATCCTGGCCAAGCCTCTTAAATGCACCACTTTAAGTATTTTAGAATCGTTTTATGTGTTTTTCTGTCTGAAGAATGTAAATAAGATACCAAAATGACTTGCTTTTTTGTGGGTTCACATTAGATCAAATAGAGGCAGTGAAGAGGGACGAGGGAGGACAGAGGAGAGTGAGGAACCCGAGTCCACGGTGCTGATGTTTGTGATCCATCTCCCCTGTACTCGTGTGCTTTTTGACATTGTCATCACATTGAATGCTGTGGCCAATGTGGAGCAACTGCAGCTTGACACTGAATGCAATGCAGAATGTTAACGTGTAATACCAAGTATGGCCACTAGATGTTGGTTCCAAAATGCCTTAAGCGCTTTATAGAACTTCTCTAAAAACATGAAGTCAGTATTTTTTCCAATAGTTGATCTTACATTTCCTTTATTTGGAGCCTCTAATAACGGCACTGCTGGTCCTGCGGGTTAACCCCGCTGGGGTTTTGTTGACAGGGTCAGCCCCATGTTCCCCTGGACCTACAGTATGTTCCTTGGTTGGTCCTATGTTGAGGTTAGGGCAGGGGTCGGCAGCCTTTGCAAGCAAAAGAGCCATTTTAGTGCCTCTGCCACCAAATACGATGAACCTGGAGCCACAAAACATAGTTGATCTTTCAGTGATTCTAACACAGTTTATTACTGTATATACTAGTTGTACCACTAGGTGACTATAGTGTGATTTCTGCTGTATTTGGATGTTAGTAATACCTTTTACCTCTCTCGACACGTCAGAGTGTTGCCTGGCAACGGCAGAGTAACATCGCTGTGTTGCCCGTGATGCTTAGTTGGACATTTTGGTTTTACATGTGAACTCTTTAATTAATTTATTCATGACTTAAGTCCATTTTCAATATTTTATCATTTATAACAGCTAAATAATATTGAACTCGTTAAAGTATTTTTTCCTCAGCTCTTTAATGAGCTGAGGGAATGTTTTCAAATGTTTGAAAAATGGTAAATATTTCATGAAATACACTTTCTTAGCTCAGCACAACCACGAAGGCAGATGAGTTTCACCCACACGGAGCCACTGTGACAACGGTTGTTGAACGGTGTCGAACTTGTCGTCTTAGTATGTTGGAGCCAGAACTGACCACATTTGGCCAAAAGAAATGGAGCTGGGATTAACATGAGGGGCAGTGACTGAGCTGTATATTGAAGTGGTTTCTTAAGAACAATAAAGATTTGGTAGGTACAGTAAGCTACTTACACCTGTCAATCAAAGCTCAACTTTTACTAACACTAGTCTATTAGAAGGTTCAAACACAACAAATGACCCTATGACTACTAGAAAAAAATAAGAATTGCACTCGACAGAGAAGCAGAGCCACGCCAACCCACATGTGTTCAAACTCAGTGACCCTGGCTCTGACCTTAAATGTGCTGTTTATGATGTTGAAATGACAAAACAGCCGTGGACCAGTCATCAGTGGCACTTCTACGTCCTTGGCCTTCGATTTCCCGCCTTTTGTCCAAATATGGTCATGACTGACTCCAAAAGGCAAAGGCTGTATTGATCAAAATGCAAACGAGTGGTTCACGTCACTGCGACTTCATCCACTTCTTCTGCATCGTCCGTCGTCCTGAGTGATGGCCTGCTTCTCTTTCAGACGGGCTCAAGCATTAACACCGTAGCGGAGACATGACCCCAGTTGTTGCTGCTTGTTCCGTGACTCTCCACAGTTATAAAGGTGACGGAGCTCAGCACATGGCGCCTAAGCGACCCCCGGTACGACTGACATGCGTAGTGCCGGTGTTCACATGGTCTGTGAAGTTATGTAAGGCATTTCACTGTAAACTCTAACCAGGAAACAAGGAGTATATTCTTTATAGCCACATGTGTGACCCTTGGGGCTGCGTAACCGTAGCCTTTCATGGGAATGATTCAGCTCTCGGTCTTTGGAGACCTGAAACTCGCCAAAACCAACCTCATCTGGACACTTTCACTGGGAAAACTCACAGCCCCGGGCAATGAGACCGTGTTCCATTTTGTTAATATAAGTTTGAAGCTGACATCTTTGTGACTGTTTTCATCATGCTTTGTTTATTTTGATGAGGTATCGAAGAGGAACAGAGAACTGTGTCATTACTGAAGACAGTAATTTATTTGAACACATGGTTGCTGTTACCGATATCATGATTACCCTCTGAGATTCCCTGCTCTTTGGTCTCATCTTCTTTGGCTCCGGTGTCCTCGTCTTGTATCAATTGGAGCCAATTATCCTCCAATCCCTTTTCCCACTCTCCTCTCTTTCTCAAACCACTGTGACTCACATGTTTATGCATGATTCTCTCTGCAGTTTAAAGCAGTTGCCGGGCCTAATCACTATAAACAGATCATTGCGGTGTTCAAGACGAACGAGGGCTAAAGATCAAATGCGATGGGTTTTGTTTAAATACAAGGTTTTATTGGGAAGCTCAGGAGGGAGATGATTGAGCAGAGCAGGAAGCATGAGGAGCTGGGTTTTAGTTTTGTTTGGATACCGGCGGTTTTAATGAGATGATTGGGCTCAGTCAGAACCCCTGCTGCTGTGTGTGTGCTGTTAGCGTTCTGGACCAGAATAGAGAGCACACGGACGGCACATGTACGTAACGCCTGGAGAAAACTCAAGGAGCTGTACTTACATCAGAACCTCTCCTCAAAAAGACAGAGGTCATTGGTCACCAGCCTCCCAGGACCGCATCCCACATGTGGATTTTGTTCCCCGGGATGCTCTCCCCCCTCATCAGCTCTATAAATATTTGACCTAATTACTTAGTATCTTATATCCCCGTCACGTCGCTCGGTGCTTGTGGTAAGAAATGAGTGGCTCGGTCATAAATGTTGAACACTGTGGCCTGTCAAAGGAGTCAACAAAGCTGTAAATCAGTCGGACTCAGCAGTTTACTGTAGGAATGTTTCAGAAACACTTGAGTGGATGTTAGGACAGAGGAAAATATATGTGTAAAAGCTGAAATTAACCTTTTCACCCAGTTTGCTCAGTACACTGGACGGGAACAGAGTGACAATAAATGCATAGTAAATAAAAAATGAATGCAAAAAGTAAAAGTAGAGTAGCTTTCTGCTGTTATTCAGAACATGACAATATCCTGGATATGACACATGCCATGTGACGGCATATTCCAGGTGAGTATTCTAAATACTTCCTGAACGCATGGCTACTTTGTGATCGTTATAGTAGATGAGATCAAACTGCTTCTGGCTCAGGGCTGCTCTAAACACGGAGTAGCGGTGCGTTCCGGTTGTACTCTGAAGTCGCAGTTTTTGAGTTGGTAGTGGGAAGTTTCACCTGGAACACCGGCTCAAGTCGGAATTCCAACTCGGAAACCCCGACTTTACAGTCCAATATGGCTACCGCTCGCAGCAGCCGAATGAATGCTGCCCATTTTTGTTGCATTTGTTCCATGTTACGTCAGTCATACATATAGTACAGTTCAGGTTTTGTCCTTTGCATGTTGCTGTGCTGTTGATATGAGCAAAATGCCACAAACTCTGTTATCACGTCGAATGCACATTTGTTTGGAAGTTGTCTATAAACCAAATGATCCGCTTTCGCAGAGTTTATGTCACTCCCGGTCCCGACGTCTGAGTCGGGAGGTGCAGTAAACGGAACGCGGTTCACTGGGCAGCTGCTTCCGTGGGCGGCACATTGTAGCTCGACTATTGTTGCTTGTAACTGGATCATGTGACCTAATAGACATGGGTTTGCACGTCACAGGACCCTGAAGTGGCAGGTGTGTGCATGCACTACTATGAACTGCATAATAATTTTTGGATTTCATTTTTAATTCATGACTGTTCAAGAGTAATAAAAGGTTGAATTTTCCTGACATTGGTTGGAAATGAACATCTCTGGAAACCGTAAGCCTTTGGTGACTCTGGTGCATCCTCCACCAACGATGGCAGAGAGTTTGACGATGACACCAGTTGTGTGTTCGTGGTTTTACTTGTGAATTGCTTCGGTGTACGTTTTCCTGTAAGGAAGGAAACACAAAACACATGTACACCACAACATGCTTTACACAAAATATCTCACTGAGTTTTGTCTGATTGGTTTCCCTGCTTCAGCAGCGTTGACGTCAGCTTTAGACAGGACCACACTGCCAGTCAGAAGTCTCCTTCATGTGGTTTTTCTCTATTTTTTTATTTCCAGTGTTAATACCGAAGAACATGTGCGGAATCATGTAGCAAACAAAAAGTGTGTTTTGTATTATAGGTTGTACAAAGTAGACACGTGTAGCTTTCATGACAACTTTGCATTTTCTCATCAGATTCAGGTAGTACGTGTAGTCACCCGGAATGGTTTTTAAATCTCATATGTGCCTTATCAAGAGTCAATTTGTGCAATTTTTTGCTTTGTAATGTGCTTTGTGTTTTGCAGATGAGTGTGTCCAGAGTCGTTAACGCGATAACTGCTGCAATAACTACTGTACAAATCTACAGACGTGGATAAGATTGTTGGTCCCCTCTGTAAATGACAGAAAAACCCACAATGGTCACATAAATAACTTCAATCTGACAAAAGTAATAATAAATTAAAAAAATTATGAAAATTAACCAATAAAAATTTAGACATTGCTTTTGAATTGTAGTTCAACAGAATTATTTTTAAAAACAAACTCACAAAACAGGCCTGGACAAAAATGATGGTACCCCTAGAAAAGACTGAAAATAA
>JAQQAE010017775.1:0-11374 GCA_029823295.1 Pseudamia nigra
GGATTATAAGGCGCAGTGTCATATTTGGACAAAATTGACAGCGTTTAGGTGCGCCTTATAGTGCGGAAAATACGGTAAATGGACGAGTTACTGTATGTACAGATTTGTGCAGTGTTCACAGCGGTGGAAATAAACTGTAGAGACCAAAAGTGCTGTTCATGCCAGGCTGTAAACATGTTTATTTCTGCTCTTACATTGGACATTTTAACATGGGACTCTGCCAGGATTAACTCGCTTTTTACCACCCAGATGCACCAGTGAAAAACACAGGAAATCATTCCTGTCTGTGGCCATCAGAATGTATAATTCTTACATCTAGTTACATAGCAGTTACATTACAATAGTTTACAAACTCAATATCAGGACATCATTACAAAAGTTTAATGTCTAAAGTCTGATGTTGACAGTATTTGTCTGGTAAATATTGCACACTTCAGAGGGGAATAAAAATGTTCAATTTTTCTATTTCAATTTTCTCTTTCAATTTTTCTAATATATAAAATTAGAGCTACCTTTGTAGTACAATATTGTGGTACTTTCTTCCCCATAACTTTTAACATAAACTGGCACAGAACAACTGTGACTAAACAATTTCCATTTGGATTAATAAAGTATTTCTGATTCAAATTTGGATTCAGCACCTAGTGGACACGAGAGGTACTGCAGTTTATGACACTTGCACATTTAACTCATGGCTGAGCTACAGAGGTTGCTGCTTGACCCTGTCCCACTCTAATAAGTGATCTGGTTATCCATCATTAAGTTTTTTGGTCCATCATTAAAATATAGACAGAATTAAAAAGAAGACACTCGGGGTGCCTTGGTAACTCAGTTGTGCACACCCATGTATGGCTCAAGGCCTGTTCACAGCAGCCCAGGTTCAAATCCAGCCTGCAGCCCTCTGCTGCATGTCACTCCCCATGCTCTTCTCCTCTTGTGTTTTGTTCATATTTCTTCTGTGTCTGTTTTTTTCATCTCAGGACCACTGACAGTGAATGGGACAATGATGATGTTAAGCCTGATGATCATTCACGCTTCTGCAGCTTCTCCTACCTGCCTAAATATGGTCACTTCCTGTGTTTGGCTCAAACCTGGATCCAAAATGGCCAGTAAGTTGGACCCTGATTAGCCTCAAAACAGTAGAAACCAACTATGGATGTCACTAATATATGCAATGTATGGTCCAACCAAATGCATACAGATACTAACCAGAGTTCCTGTTTCTGCGCTGAGCGTGTAGGAGGAGTTGAAGAACTTGAGGCTGCTCTTTGGGTCGTCAGGGATCTCCTCTTTGTTTTTGAACCACTGGTACTGAGACTTGGGGAAGCCCTCGTCTTCCATGCAGCTCAGCTCAGCCGACTTCCCAAAAGGCACCGATTTCGGGACGCTGCATTTCGGCACCACTGGCTTCACTGTGGTGACACAAAACATATGATCATAGTCACTGTTGTGAAGTTTTGAACCTGAGTCTCTGCTCAGTTAACATCCATGTTAAGAAAACAGGAAACCACTCTGTCATGATGCTGCTGGGCTTATGATTAACTGTGACGCTTTAAAAACACAATGTCACTCTGACCCTAATGGTTCACATGGCTGACAGCACTGACAGCACCAGACGGGTACAGGATTTTCGGCCCGTGCCAAAAACCGCCACCAAAACACGCAGTGCTTTCTTTAGCATGGCAATTCAGAGCAGATGCGGTTTCAGAGCTTTCCTCTTATAGCCCAGAACACGCCTTTGCAGCTGGGCAGGTCTGGTCACAACGCATCCTCGTATGGATGCCAAAGGGTTGGAGCGACCTACAACACGGTTTCATCTTACAGCATCCAAACACTGAATTACGAAGCAATGACTCTCTGTTAAGGGCACAGTAATTGTCTCTAAGATCAATTTAAATCTATTACAGTCACATATAGTTCAGTCTAACATGTCACAGGACATTTAATGCTGTCTCTCAGAAATTATGGTCAGATGCAAAGAAACTGCAACTATATGTTTTGTTATGAACAATAAGAAACTTGTATTATTTCAAGACAAAATAATGCAAGTACTAGACTGACCTGTCTGCAGTCCAGACCTGTCTCTCATAAAAAATATGTGGTGCATTATGAAGTACAAAATATGACCCTGGACTGTTGTGCAAATGTATCCCATGATGAATTTCACCTACAAAGCTTCCACACTTCAGTTCCTCAGTTCCTAAACACTTATTGAGTGTTGTTGAAAGGAAAGGTGATGTAACACAGTGGTAACGAGGCCCCTGTCCCAGCTCTTCTGGGACATATCTGAATCAGAATACAGTCAATAACGTGTATGACCACTCTGCACTGCAATTAATGCTGCTAATCCTTGTCGCATTAAAACCACAAAATGACAGATTTCATGTTGTAGTATGGCCAGCCACCCTCCTGAAGCTGAACAACAGTGTTCAGGATGAGTCTGATTTTATGGTGGCTCAAACATGCCATCCAGATTATCCCAAGTGTTTTAAGAGTGAGCGATCCATAAATGTATGTATTTCAGGTTTTTATTAAACCTAAGAACCTAAAGTCAGATTGTAAATTATGCCCTTCGATTTCAAAGTCCTAGATTTTGTTTATTCAACATCAACCCCATTATGTAGAAATTACATTTTGGTGCAACTAAATCAAGGCAGCGGTTATATTTGCAGCAAACATTATTATACATTATTATATTACATTATCACTTTTTACATTTCTTCAAATAAAGCATCCTTCTAAATCCGGACCTTTTGTGATTACAGTATGTACAAACTAACTGCAAAGTCTGATTTTAGGTTTGCAGGTACTTGTGAAGCCCTATTTTTTGCTATAGTTGAACTTGACTGAGAGTTGGATATGAAATAAACCCACCTCTTACAACGAGGTCAATCACGATCTCATCAAAGGACTTCTGGTCATCGGGGGCTGTGACCTCACAGCGATATTTAGCTGTATCTGATCGTGTAGCATTAGTTATCACTAATGTGGCGGGTTCTCGGATGAATGCTCGGCTCTCCAAATCGCCTGTTGGACAAAAACGCTTTACACTTCTTGCACATTTTTAAAATAAATACATAGAGGCATTACTTGCACAATACGGTAACAGAGAAGACCGTTTATGTTACCTGACACTTTCTTGTCAAAGAAGACGTAGCTCGGCCCTTCGCTTTTTATCTTCTTCCATTCGATTCTGGGATTGGTTGTGGAAATGGACTCAATCAAACATGATAATTCAATTTCTGCAGGATAGAGAAAGAGGAAGTCAGATGATAGCAGGCAAATTAATTCAAGATGGATATGAAAAGGCCTGTTTCATTCCAGGCCAAGGCCATGTAAAGGAAGTTTAACGTCTCATTTTCTGTGGTGGCATTTGTTTATCAGCACTTACTGTCAAACTCATCAGTCCACGGGGAGTCGTTGCTTGTTCTCAGTACCACTGCTAACACGCTAAAGTAGCCTGTAAAACAAAAAGACAACAGGCGATGCAACATGAGAACACAACATTTCCTGAAACGGTGATGATCTCATGCTATAATGCACCAAACCAGCTGACATCCACTCATGTGCTGTGCTTGTTTTAACACTGTCCTCGGGGATGCTTGTAACTCATCGCGTATTTACATATTCACAAACTCAATCAGAGAAAATGTCATGTTATCATCAAATTCCATCGTTGTCATGTCATTCTACATTAGACAGATGATCTGAGCATTCTAGTGCTTGGCTCTTTGGCCTTGTTCTGTAATTATCTATCTTCCATTTTTAGTTGTGCTGGTCAAACCATTGTGTGTGTGTATGTGTTAAGGGTGGGGGTGCTGTTTCTACGCACAGTGGATAATTGCGCAGGGAGGCATGTGCCCTTTCCAGGGCAAGCTCACCAGTAGTTCAACCGCCCGCCCAGCCCTTTCCTCTCTCTCTCTTTTTTCTCCAGGCCTGACACTGCTTCCCATGTGGACTAATGCTGCAAAAGCACCCTGGAAAGATCTGTGTTGGAATGTGGTGGAGGGATAGGGCCTTGGGAGGGGGCACTGCTGAATCATCCTGACAGCCCATGGTCCACAACACAAAGTCACTTCCACATGAATGTTAACTAGAGTAAAGAGCATGCTCATGAACACTTCCATAGACACAAATTAATGGTGTGGCCCTGGGATGTGTTCACAGACTGTGTGGAATAACAACAACTCTATCTGAATAATCCTAATCTGATTTATACGCTTCTATCTCACTCACGTAGCTGTCCTGGATTTTTCCTGAATAGACACTCGCAAGACGCTGCTCACACACAGCTTTGAGAATCAGACAACGTGTAAATCCCTCAGAATGGGTTTCAGGATAAACCAGGTCCACATTACAGCAATATGCACATATTACACATGTAATTGTAAAAATCTGAAATTCAAGCATCGTCAGGTCTGTTACAGTTACTACATCATCATATTGCAATTAGATGAGGTAATTGCAATTATTCAGCATGATTGTTTCCATTCATCTGCAAAAAACCAGCTGCATGAAGCATCATATTTCATCATTATTTCATTGTCTACTGCTCAAAAGAGTTCTCTTCTTGCACCCTTTCCTCTTAACTTCTATTGTCTCCTGTCAGTATTGTTAATTTCAGTGTATATTTAAGTGATTTATGCCAAATGCAACAGCTGTACGGTATACCAGTTCATACTGAAAACCGATTTTTATTTTTCTTTGGATGCAAATTTTTTCTTATACCACAATACTGGTTTAAATAGCCTAAACAACATTTGAAACAGGGCACAGTGGAAAACGTTTTGACGGGGAACCTTTTCATTGCTGCACTGCTAAACGTGGATGCAACAGGGGCACCAGTGGATGTGTTGAGTGGTAAAAATGTACAAAGGTCGGAAACTGAAACTGTAGCAGATGTTTAAGTTGATGACAAAGAAGAACTTCTGCTGCTGGCCTGTGTCTGTTTTATGGAGATGCTTTGGTTTTAAAGTGCCCATGTTATGCACCTAACAGGGATACTGAGAGTTTGTGAGACTTGTGAAATGCGAGATGTTTCTCCAAAGGATTTTTAGAAGATGTAAACTTTTTTTGCAAATGAATTCATAATGAAAATTCACTGTTGCAACATGGTAGATAAGTCATAAAACATGGCATGGGAACTTTAAAAGGTCAGACATGGACTGAATGCTGTCGAGCTAAAGCTAAAAACCTGAGCAATTTACTGTTCCCTGCAAACATGCGCTGGAGTACCAGCAATGAATAAAACTAAGATAGATGGTTGCGTGGAGCACGGTGGAGAAAGACAGATTCCAGACTACGATCAAGACAGTGGATCCCAGATGTGTGATCCCATGTCGCAAGTACTTTGGTCAAATAGTAATCCCCAGCTTGTAACAGAGGAAAGTTAGAAGTAGCGGCTGCTACAGTCCCTGAGTATTCAATGTCAGCAGATATGTGGTAAGCACATCTGGATACTTAACTAAGCCTAAATACCTCTTTGGATGCTTGAAAATATGTTGCAAAAATATAGCTTTGAAGTTGATGGTCACTGCAACTGTCATTTGCCACCCCCTTGAAAATTGCATCATTTAACACTTGAATGTAAATAAGCCATGAATGTAAAAAAATACTGTCAAATACTGCAAAAAATACGGTGACACAGAATCCTGGTGATACTGCCCAGCACTAGCAGATGTCACTCAATTTCTTTTCCTCTTCATTAGGCATGGTTTTTTGGAGCATTATAAGAATTAAGTGCAGAACCTAATTTACCTGTTTTTGCACAAAATCTTAGATGAAGATTTTAACTCTAAAGCGAATATGTATTGTATTAGCCTGAAGAGACAGTGGCTTTTTTTCTGGAAAGACATGTTGTTTTATGTTATTCTCAAAAAGTTGGAAGCATAGCCTGATCTTTGGGTGTAAAGTACATGAGTAAGTACACATTTACTGGGCTGATGCTACCATCGTGATATACAGAGACCATTAAAATACTGCCACTGAAAAGTTGGCTTACATCTGAATGTGTTCCGTTTGGCAAAAAGCTTACATGCACATTTTTGTGACACGGCAGTGCTTATTTTGGCAGATTTTGTGACAACACAGGTCTGCAAAGCTGTCGGGACACATTTAAGTACAACATCATCACAGCTTAGAGAAGAAGCTACTGCATGTCTACATTGAAACAGGCTCCATTCATTTCCTCATTGTGTTCAAATACTAAAACTAATTCTCACTGCTTTTAATCAATATTGGTGTGGTCTTATGAGACCTATTTGCCAGCGGTCATTAATCTGAGACTCACTTTCACCAATGTATGTTGAACAAAATACACATGGAGAACAAATGAATCAAAAATGAACAAAAATATACAAGTAATCAACAAAATGAATAAATATCCACAAAATGAACTGAGCCATCCAGTGAGCAAAAATGAAAAAAGAAAAGATATGTAATTGTAATGTTACAGCAGCATGCGTGGGTGTTGTTTGATACTAATTAGCGGAAGTTTACCGGGCCTCTCATTCAAAGCAAAAGGCTCAAATGCAGATATCCTGCCCTCCACCAGCTGCCATGGATCCACAGCCATGTTGTGGGTCACCTGCTCCACAGACAGACAGGGTAAGCTGATTAGCCCACGGTCTTTCTGCAGTCCTGACAAGACGACAGCTTGTTTTTAGCCAGTGTTGTGGGTAATTAAGCCATGCGGAGGTCAGAAGTAGGTCGCGCCCACGTCTGACAACGGAAGATCTAACATTAGAATGATTTTCTTCTTCAATCGCAGTGTTTGCTCTCGAAGATCAGGTTGAACTGTGCCTTTTTATCACAAAGGTATTTGCATGGAGAGTCTCTTGCTTTGGTCATGTTCACTGCATTTTACATGACCGTATCGATGCAATTTTTATGATTCTAAGTGTGATGGTAACATGACAATTGTTTAAGTGAAGGATATAAGTTTAAGTGTTCTTCTTGACACATTTATTATCTATGCAAGGGCTGTTTCTTGGTTTTCAGAGGGTTTTGGTGGAGCTTGGAAAACTAAATAAGAAACAAAATGAACAAAAGAAAATAATCACGAGAATCAACAAAAAACAAAAAGAAGAAAATAATCAAGAAAATTAACAAAATAAAAAACAAAATTATTAAAATAATCAGGAAAATAAATTAAGTAAGGAGCAAGATGAAGAAAATAATAAATAAAATAAACAAAATTGAGCAAAATATGAAGCAAAATGAAGAAAATAATCAAGAAAATCAAAAAGGAGTAAAATAAAAAAATAATAATTACAAAATTTAACAGAATTGAACAAAATATGAAGCAAAATCAAGAAGACAATTAACAAAATCAACAAATTATGAAGCAAAATGAAGAAAATAACCAAGAAAATCAACAATTAAGGAGTAAAATAAAATATAATTACACAAATGAACAAAACTGAACAAAATAAGAAGCAAAATGAAGAAAATAAACAAGAAAACAGACAAAATGAACAAAATAGTCAACAAAATGAACAAAGTGGAGGAAGTTTCATAGAATCAAGAAAATAAACATAACAAGAAGCCATATCAAAAAAAATCATGGAAATACACAAAAAAATAAGAGGAATAATAATTAGAAATGAGCAAATAATCAAGAAAAACAACAAAAAACAGCCAAACAATTCACATCATAATAAAAAAAGAATAATAAACATCAAGAAATGAGTTAGAAAATGAGTCAGAACTTATATTTTGCTTGATTTCGGGCAGTTTTACGATCACATATGTGCACAAAACGACTGAAGAAGCATCCAAAAAATGAATCTTGCTGATCTGGTACATGTCATATTAATGAGTTTGGATGTTGGTCATGTTAATCTGACATGTATCGGACTGCACCCCGGCCCTACATTGGTTGGACACACCCTGTAGAAATCGCATTATTTACAACATCTACCCAGTTAAAAAAGCCTTTGGTGAGTGCAGCTCCAGGCTGCTGCTGTGTAGCTAACCATGACCTCTGACCTCTCTGTGAAGGGCAAAAAAAATCCCTACAGCCATCCCAGCTCTGCATAATCACATTCAACGCTACTTTTAACAGATGAACAGCAGTCATTAGGGAGTTTGAATTTCAATAAAAAGGTCTCGCTTCTTAAAGTTCGGTCCCATGTGGAGCAGGTTGGGATTTTCACCAAATAAAGATGCTCCAAACAAACTAAGGCAGTGAGGAAAGTTTTTCAGAGAACTGTAATACGGATGAGAATCTGCACTTTTCTTCAGAACTTTGAAAAATCAAAACACCACCAAGCCTGTTGCCATTTCCTGCCGCTACACAGCGATACACGCGGAAAAGAACGCGCGGCTCTGGCAGAATTAAAGACGACGTGGTGAGAACAAATGATTTTTCAACTACCGCCGCTTCTCAGAGCTTCCTATACTGCAGCTGTACAAATGTAGGCCGTCTTTTTATGTAAAGTCACTGAGAGGTTGCAGTACGGCTGACTGTGTTTACTTAGTGGTAGAGAGACCTGCTCTTCAACAATGAGAAGTTCCCACTTGTAGGAATATAACTTTCATGGTTTGTGACAAAAGCTGGCGTTTGATAGACATGTCACTTCTAACTTCTGGGTTTCGGTTTCAGATGAACTGCATGTACCATGTCACCAAATACTGGCTCTATCTAGGCCAAGTATGCAAAGAGTCCAAAATATCAGACTCTGTGTTGAAATAGAATCGAAAGTTGAAAGTAAATTATTTCACTTACTCGATTACAATTTTGATCGTTATTCCTCATCTGGTTGCTTATTTTATTGCTCAATGATTGATGATATTAATGTTTGTTAATTTGTTTGATAATTTTTTTCATTTTGCTTTATTTGTTGTCATTATTATGTTTTATATTTTATAATTTACCTGACTAATTTGTTTAGTTTTGTTGATTTTGTAATTTTGTTCAAATAATTTTTTTTTGCTTATTTGGCTCATTTTTGAAATGTCCGATCATTTTGTTAATTACTTGATGATTTTGTTCATTGTTTAAATTTAATTGATTTTTTCCTTCTGTGCATTTCAAGCTTTATTACTCCTAATCTTTGAGCTGTGGGCAAATGTAACTGAGTAGAACATGAACACGTAAAGGAGTAACTCTACTACCCACCCTCCCTGTCTCTGTCGTCCTCCTTAAATCATAGGATATTAGTTCAGATTAGGTGGCTTAGGCTAAGTTCACAGTCCGAGTCTTAGTTCTCTAGTTGGATTTGTTGCTCTGATCCAGTTTTTTGTTTGTCTATGCAGATTAGCTTTTAAAAGTGGCTAATACAACATTCATGAACAGAATAACACAGACATTACAAGCAGCTCTACATGGTTAGTTTCATGTGCAGGGGAGGGTAACAAAGTCATGAGCAGACCAGTTTCGCCACAACACTTAACATCTTTCTGTCCCTGCTTCCTTGCTGTCTGTATTTGCATTCAAAGAGTAACTCTTCCAGCCTCCAGCACAGAATTGTGTTGCATGTTGATGCAGAAGGGTGTAAATGTCACATGAATTTTGATACAACTGTTCACTTCTAAAACTCTGACCTACATGTAATTTAGGACCAAAAGTAAAACTGAAAGGATCAGATTCCAAAGAAATCGGATCCCTGTCTGTAGTCTGAATGTCAGTGAGTCTGATGTAGAGATAAACATTCTGTCATGGAAACAGCCTGGACAACACACAAAACCCTGGTTGAGTCCATCTTCTTAAAGCTGCAGACTGCACCAACCAGGAACAAAATTACAAAATTGAAAAAGACACACTGCCCGCCTGCAGCTTCCTCCTCTTTGTCCAAAGCATAGACTGAAGAGTAGAGTCAAAACCAATGAAGTGACAATATGATGTGGATCAATATCAAAACTAGAAAGCACTCAGAGTGCAGACGTCCATCAAGGCAGCTCATCATTATTACATGAACCGATACTCATTTTACTTATTTCCCCCATAATGTTACTGTACCCAAAAGCAATATTCTTAAATTTATTTGACCCTCATTATTCGTTGACCATGAAAACCTACCATTAGCATTTGCAATCACATACATATCATTATTAGTTCAATAGTTATACAGGATAAATAATATTTCTATATTGGTGTTTTTCTTCAGGATCTAGCTCCGTAAATGTTGAAGATACATCAAATCCGCACATTACTGAATCAACAGATTTTCTGCTACAATTTGGTGTCAGTTTCATGCCCATAGCTTTATTTGCTACCTTACAGTACCTGTTTTCCTCAACCCCTGTAAGTATAAGCATTCTGGATGACAATATCTGGAATATTGTCCATATGTGGATCAAACTTTGTGGTTTGATAGAATATATTATGGTGTTAGCCTATGTTTTTTGTCTAAATTTTCTGGATATTATTTGTGGCATTCCAAGGATAAATGTTGAATTCGGCCCTACGTATCTCACAATGGTGAAGAATCCTTTAAAAATCTTCTGCGTCCAGACAATGATCCAGATCACTCCCAGAATCATCAACTGGTCCTTGTGCCGTTTTAGACCCATCCTGAAAATTTCATCCATTTTTAACTTTTCGAGTTTTGTTGTTAACCATCAGTTAACGAAATAAATCAACTAACGCTGACAAAAACATAGCCTCCTTGGTGGAGGTAAAGAACAAACTGACATGGATGGAAACACAACCTCCATAGTGGAGATCTAGAATCATCCAATATGTTGGACCTGAGCTGCGTTGGTAGAGGTTGCAAACAAGCAAACAAACTAACAAAGTAACATGGATGAAACACAACCTCTTAATAAATGGAGACAAAAACACATTGCTTCTTGTGCATCTGCAGAGTCTTGACAGCAACTGGTCCTGTCAATCATCTGCTTTTATATCTCTTCATCGGTGACAGGACGTGTGATTGGCCACAACCTTGCTTTGTTAATGTGTGGGTTTGTCTGCTAATTGTGCATATGAGGTTTTTTTTTACGTGACCATTATTTTGCTTCCTATGGAGCCTAATTCTGGAAACTGTGCTATTGTTACTCTCTGTTCCTATTGTATCTCCCCCCCTTCCTCCAACTGCAAGGCGCGAGCTCAGTTCTCTGCTGTTTGTGAATTTCCCCTTTTTGTGGGATCAATAAAGTATCAATCAACCTGAGAACAGAGCCAACTGTATTAGTTAAAAAATACGGAAATGTTTTTATGGTATACAGCATCTTACAAAAGTGAGTACACCCCCCACATTTCTGCAGATATTTAATTATATCTCTTCATGGGACAACACTGAAGAAATGATATTTTGACACAATGAAAAGTAGTCAGTGTACAGCTTATATAGCAGTGTAAATTTATTGTTCCCTCAAAATAACTCAAAATACAGCCATTAATGTCTAAATCACTGGCAACAAAAGTGAG
>JAQQAE010017776.1:0-11374 GCA_029823295.1 Pseudamia nigra
TTTGAAAAGGAAGTTATGTTAATTATCTGAAACGGAATGCATGAAATTAGTTCTAAAAATTATTTAAAATGTATTCTGACCTTGGCTTATGACTTGGTCATGTGTCTGTGGACACTGCACACGTTCATAACTATAAACAACTCCAGAGACGGGCAGCGCTGTGTCGACATGGTCCAGGCAGCTAATGCCCCGGCAGCGCCATGTCCGACCGTGTTGACACGGTGCTGTCCGGACCATGTTAACGCTGCTCGGGCAGCGCCGTGTCAAGCTGGCATGTCCAGCCTGGGCAGCACCGTGTCAACACAGTCGGACACAGCACTACCCAGGCTGTGTTACCGCTGCCCGGGCAGCGCCATGTTGACACGGTTCGGGCTGCTAACATAGGCAGCTAACGGCTAACAACATAGCCGGTTCCAGAGTGGAGTTAGCTCATGATGGCAGAGGCTAGGACACACAGGATCACACTGTCGGGTTCTGCGCTAAGGAGTTGAGCTGATTCATAGATGCTGATGATGAGGCAGTCTTGTTTCACAGCCAGCTAGCGCTAGCTAGCCGCTAGCTTCCCTAGCACTAGCGCTCTGACTTCCGGATCATTCTTGTCGAGGCCCGGAAGTGACGCAGATGTGACCCGGGCGTCGTTGTCCAGATAATTTGTCGTTATGCGGTTCAATTATTTTGCAGTTTTTTTTTTTTGTCAGTATCCGAATTTGTCGTTGTCAGAAGCAGTCGTTGTCCGAGGTTCCACTGTATGTAGCATTTCTACATTAAAGTTGAGCTAAAAATTTCTCTCCCCCTATTAAAGTTTGTTTTTTTTTTCAGATTTTTTTCTCAGTTGCTCTTTAAGAGTACCAGATTTTGAACAAAGCATTTCAAAGCATGCTAGCTCTAAATAGAAACAGTAAGTTACTTTTATTTGCAAACTAAAGCAGAATTATTTTAGGAAGACAATAATGACTAATTAATTGAAGAACTGACCTTTTTTTTCAAACAGGAGAAACATCTGAAGTTATCAAAGTGTTTCCACGTATCCACAACTGGAGTGAAAAGCACGAGAGCTAATAGTTTTGACCTCAACTGTATGCTATACACTGTATATTTTCCTAATCAGTGTACTTAGTTTTATTTTAACACTACTTATCCCTACAATGCAAAGACATAACACAAATACAATAAATATAATGAAAACTGAATATGATATAAATCAAACTCTCAGCTATTTTATTCAGTTAACTTTGAGTGAACACAGGCACAAACTACAGTATTTACTGTCAATTGTTGTGTGTTTATTCAAGGGTGTGACTTTTCTGAACTAATTTGAATAATTTTCCAATCTGAAATTACAACCCACATGATTCAAGCACGTTTGTTAAAATTTTTGTCTCGGATGGGGGTAATTTTTCCATCTATCCATGTAACCCTGAGGATGTTTGTTTG
The DNA here is from genome assembly GCA_029823295.1 of Pseudamia nigra. Lineage (NCBI taxonomy): Eukaryota > Metazoa > Chordata > Actinopteri > Kurtiformes > Apogonidae > Pseudamia > Pseudamia nigra. Next base: position 1,435 of record JAQQAE010017776.1, read on the forward strand.
TGTTTAGCTCGAGGTCACCCTGCTGATTTTAAAAGGATGGCAGTGAGTGCGAGCAAGGCGAATGGTGCTGTCCTGGTTGTTTTATGAGAACAGGTAGTGCAGAAGAGAAATAACATAAAGTTAGTTTCACTTTAATAAAAGAAGAAGCAGTAGTCAGTAGGTTTGTAGTGGACTCATATGGAATGGTGTTCTCTGCAGTCTGTATATTTTTCAGCTTTTTCCTTATCCAATGGCAAGTCTGCACTTTTGGAAATAATTACTGAACCACAGTTAAACATAGTGAACAATCGACATCTGATATGGCTTGTGGCATTATCAGTTTTCTTGTGTGGTGGTGAAATAGTGAGGGAAATATATGGCAAAAGGCTAATTTAACGAAGTAAGCAGTTATCAAATGAGTGCCAACAACAAAAGCACTTATTTCAATTATAACCCTAACACATTAAATTAATATTCTCTAAACAAGATATCAAAATCTCATATTAAAGGGCTTTTACACTGAATTGGCACAAACAAATCACAATAATTATTTCCAAAGTTGTATATGGAAATTTAATAGTTTGCCTAGTCGGAGATAAAAATACAACAGGAGTAATTTAGTCTGTTGTTATGACTAGGTAAAGGTAGATTTGTTAATTGATGATAATGAAAAGCACAAGGTGGAAGCATTCTTAAGATATTTTACACTAACAGTCAAGACACTGTTTTTTTTTTAAATTATTTTCAACATTGCTTATTAAAACTGAAGACAGGAAAGGAAGACTAAGAGCTACTTCTGCTACAGAGAAGTTATTTGAAATACCTCTCAAAAAATGACAATTTACAGCACCTAAAATGGCATTTGATTTCTTAAACTATTAACAAATGGTCGTTTCTCTTAATGGGGCTACTAATGATATGAAAAAGTTTAGGTGCCCCTGACAATTTCTATTAATTTCACTTACATATCAGTAGGTGTTTGGATCAGCAATTTCGTTTTGATCTATCAAATACCTGATGGACACAGAAATAGCAGTGAAAGGAGGTTTATTGGATGAACAGAAAATGTGCAATATGCATCAAAACAAAATTAGACAGGTGCATAAGTTTGGGCACCCTTGTCATTTTGTTGATTTTAGAACCTGTAACTATTTAGTGCTGATTAGTTGGAACACAAAATTGGTTTGGTGATCTTTTAAGCCTTGCACTTCATAGACAGGTGCATCCAATCGTGAGAAAAGGTATTTAAGGCAGCCAACGGCAAGATCCTCTTCTCTTTGACTCTCCTCTGAAGAGTGGCAACATGGGGCATCAAAGCAACTCGAAAAATGACCTGAAAACAAAGATTGTTCAACATTATGGTTTAGGAGAAAGCTACAAAAAGTTATCTCAGAGATTTGAGCTGTCACTTTCCACTGTGAGGAACATAGTGAAGAAATAGAAGACCACAGTCACAGTTCTTCTTAAGACCAGAAGTGGCAGGCCAAGAAAAATATCAGAGAGGTAAATGGTCAAAGATGACCACCTCCAAAGACCTACAACACAATCTTACTGCAGACTGTGTCTCTGTGCATCATTCAACAATTCAGTGCATTTTGCACAAGGAAAAGCAGTATGGGAGAGTGATGCAGAAGAAGCCTTTTCTGTACACAGAGTTGCTCGAGGTATGCAAAAGCACATTTACACAAGCTGGCTTCATTTTGGAATAGAGTGCTGTGGACTGATGAAACAAAAATTGAGTTATTTGGTCATAACAAGGGGTGACACACATGGCAGCAAAAGAACACAGCATTCCAAGAAAAACACATGCTGCCCACAGTAAAATTTGGTGGAGGTTCCATCATGCTGTGGGGCTGTGTGGCCAGTGCTGGTACTGGGAGTCTTGTGAAATTTGAGGGTCACGTGGATTCCACTTAATATCAGCAGATTCTTGAGAATAATTTTCAAGAATCAGTCACAAAGTTGAAGTTATGCTGGGGCTGGATATTTCAACAAGACAACAACCCAAAACACCGCTCGAAATCTACTCAGGCATTCATGCAGAGGAACAAGTACAGTGTTCTAGAATCGCCGTCCCAGTCCCCAGACCTGAAGATCAGTGAAAATCCGAAGCGGATTGTCCATGCTTGACCACCACCAAACCTAACTGAACTGGAGATGTTTTGTAAGGAGGAAGAGTCCAAAATACCTTCATCCTGAATCCAGACACTCATTAGAGGTTATAGGAAGCACCTGGAGGCTGTTATTTTTGCCAAAGGAAGCTCAACTAAATATTGATGTGATTTTTCTGTTGAGGTGCCAAAATTTATGCACCTGTCTAATTTTGTTTTGATGCATACTGCTCATTTTCTGTTCTAAACCTCATTTCACTGCTGAAATATTACTGTGTCCACCAGTTATTTGATAGATCAAAATGAAATTTCTGATCCAAACATCTATTGATTTATAAATGAAAATAATTGAAATTGTCAGGAGTACCTAAACGTTTTCATACCACTGTATATGCAGTTTTGGAGATTTTAAGAATAATACCAACTATCAACACCAGATGGCAGCCTGCTGGTCTGACAGCAGATGAGGTTCGATGAGAATCTTTACATGCTGGCCCCCTAAAAATAAAGCAATTTGGACAGAACTTTGCAGTGTCATACATTGAGTAGTTGGCATATCATCAAAATACTTAAGTCTGTACACTCTAATGATGTTAGTCTTTATTTTTTTGACCATAGAAGTAAAAATTCTACATTGTTTCTATGGTGTTTCTGGTCATAACATGGATTTGTACAGTAGTTGTAATACCACTAACAGGGCTCTTGACTCTGTACCCACCATTATTCTGCACAAAACAACTGATAGCAACTGTTAACAGATGGACATTAAGAAAAAATGGCACAAATAAACTCAAAATTCACACCTGTGATTTGAAAACCATTCCGATGTCCTACCTTATGTATTTGATGACAGAATTCCATGGGTTTGCAAAGCTGTCATTAAATGTCATGTAAATGTGGCTACTTTGGGTCTAAAATATAAAACATGTTCTTGGTTATTGTATATGCTGTTTGCTACATAATTCCATGTGTGTTCTTTCACAGTGTGAATGTATTCAGTATTACTGTACAATGTTAAAAGAATAAAAATTAAAAAACGCAGCGGTGAATATTGCGCATCCTATGACCTACATTTTGACCATTTTATAGGTAATACAGTCTCAGAGAATCAGTCATCTTAAAAAAAGTCTCAGGCTGTGAGAAGGTTGATCTGCAATCCTTTCACACCATAATTACCTTTTAATATCACTATATTTACTGTATTAGTCAGACCCATCTGTAAATGATTTCTCTAATTGCTCTATTAGCATGTGTAGCATCAACACCCACAAAAGCCAGTCCTATCATTATGTGAAGTTATCTTGTGAGTGAAAGAATGCATGAAATTTCATTTCAGTTTGTGTTTGATGAAGAATGCATGTCAGTGTTGCTTTTCATTAGTCACGCACATCACCCTCGCTTTAGGGTTAATGTCATCTGTGGGTTTTCTTCCTCCTCTGTAATAATAAAGCAGAGTGCGCTGCAGCTTTTATGGACTAAAATCACACACCTGCAGTATCTCCAATCCCACATTTGCTGCCATTGATGAAAAAAGAAAGCTAGAGGACCAATGATGTTTTGAAATTTCCCTTCATACAGAGAGATAATTAGAAGAAGAATTTGATTCATTAGCCTATGGAAAGACGCGTACCTTCCTCCCTGAGCAGGCCGCCCTTCCACTTCAAAGGGAGCACGGGCTCTTTGATCCGCGACCAGCAGTAGGAGACGGGTAGAACGGTACAGTGTACCGCTGTGATTACTGTGCACCTCATGGCTTCGCTTCTGCCTCTGGACACCAGGAAGATGGATGGTGATCGTCAGCAACATGAGAAAGATAATGTGATTTGATTCTGAAAGGATTTGTCCCTTAAACTTTCCTGGCCCCGGCTGTCGAGATTCACTTTGTGCCGTGTCTTGTGATGTCCACCTTTAGGTTTTTGCTGCTTCTAGTGTTTTCCTTTGCTTTTATTTCTTTCATCCCTTTCCCACATGTGGTCTATTTTACAGCTCACTGACCTCAAAACTGATGCAGTCACACACAGACTCAGGAGACGAATGAGCTCACACGAACATGCTCTTTCCTTTTTCTCTTTCTGTCTTTGCTGAAGAGGAGGACAAGTTGATATTCCAATTTACTTGGTGGCTTTGGTTTGCTCAGTGTACCAGTGACATTCGATTCAGTTACAACATCTCCGCTGGTGACGGTAGCTGATGCAAAGTGAGCAGAGGCCTATACAGAATCTTTTTTTTTTATTTGCTTCTCTCCCTATCTTGTCTTCTTTAAGAGCTTTTCCACAATTCCGATACAGATAGATGCACTACTTTAAGGCGGAGCGAATCCTAATGAATTTAGAGGTCGTTTGTTAAGTCCTGCTCATCAGATCAATTTTATGCAGGAGGAAAACAGAGAAAATCGTTATGCAGCTTAAAAGAAGCCTAAGTGAATTACAGTAATTATTTAATGTTTGGTCTTGAACAAGCTAAGTGTCTGTGCAGCCTATTATTCATTTCCGTAATAACCCCTTCATCTCTCAAGGTCCCTCGGTCCCTCTGTGATAAAACAAATATTCAGGAACAGAATCCAGCCAAAAAAAGTTAAAATTTATCTTCTATAGACCTAGAGAAGTCTCTGCTAACTAGAAAAACCATTAAAGTGAACCGCCTTTTTTTGCAACCGTTATAAAACATTTCATATCATGCCATGTTTGTCCAATTTCTGCAGTAATCAAAGAGAGTGGGCAATTTTGTTGTTTTTGTGAGTGTTCGCTATGTTTCAGGTTTATAGGTGCATGTGGTGGAAGCAAGAAAAACACATATTTAACAGTTTCCAGCAGCTTTTGTAAGACTATGTGCCAAAAACCTGTGTATGCACTTACATTTGGCTGAAACAGACTTAGGTTAAAAAAATCCAAGATGCCAATGACGATCAAACTTTGATGTTTTCCCAAAAAACTTTCTTGTGACTTTGACCCAGCCATGCATCCAAACTGCTTTAGTCACATGTGTGATGTTGTTCATGATGTGTGAGATAATCTCTGGCCAAAAATAAAGTGATTAATACGATTTGAGCTGCACCACTTAACCAGATCTAGTTTTGTTTTGGCCCTAAGTAAAATTACATCCTGCCAGCTGGAGTTTCACTTGAAACACGGGCAATTTTTGTGTTGGTGGCGACGTGCAAGTGAAAACTGCTCGATGTTCTGTCATCACCTCGCATATAGAAGCACAGAGTTAGACACTTTTCCTGGAGCTACAAAGTTCTCAAGCAAAAATAGGCAAAAGTAACGACTGTTAATGATTTTCTGAGCCATAACCTGAGAGGAAAAGGCCATTTTAGGGGGAGGAAAAGAGTTAAATTCCCTCTGCTTGATACTGGTAGATAACAAAAACCACGTCTACGGACTATAGATCAGTTAAATATAAACAAATGAAGATGAATCTGGCGACACATTTGGCAGACAAATTGGGGCTGAATGAAACCCACCTGCTAATTCATGTGTTTGCACAGTCTGAGATGGCTGCAGTTCAGAGAGCAATATCCGAGCTGCCTGTTTCACAATTTTAATTGCTTCTTGCTGTAAATGGGAATTGAACAGAAAGGCGAGCATTTTAATTTTAGAAAAAAAACATGCAAACATTCTCCAACAAGGAGAGAGACGACGGTGAAACAGTAGTCTCGCTAAAGAAGAATCAATTGAGGCAAAAACATGTTGCTTGTAATCACAGATGGCATGAAAACGCGCTTCAATTCTGTCGTTTTAAAAAAAGGGAAAATGGGTATGCAGTGTAACCAATTGGGATAATACATCTGAATGGAACTTTTTTTCTGTAATGCAATTTCAATTTCACTGTGTCCTTTGAGGTCAGTGAATCTCTGCCTGACTGTGCCCTGGGAAGGTAAACTTAATTTACTGCTATATCTCTTCCCACTACTAAGGCGCAGCATATCCAATGGTGAACCTCCTAAACATAATCAATTATCTGAGCTCCAATGGCAGAGAATGCAGAATGCTGATAAGACTTTGTAGACTTTTTTTTTCTAATGAAGAGAGAAAAGACGATTTGGTTCAATACCCCGGGGGGAGTTTTTTTTTTTTCTCTCCTGGTAAAAGAGAATTATTCATTGCATCCTCTAAGGGAAAAGTCGATCATTCCCAATAAGTCACCAAGTTGTTGTCCCTTTTTGGTTGTGCTGAGTAGGACCCTAGGCGATGTCGATTTTATGTCATATGCTTTGCTCTGCTTTTTCGTGCAGGCATAGTTGTCAGGTCGACAGTGATGTGACTTTGACTCTGCGCTTTTACAAACACAACTGACAGTCGGTTATATTTATCAAGGAGCAGTGAGAGTGCTGTGTTACAGATGCTGGTGTAGCTTGAAATCATCACTCTTGCTTCAGTGTGGCTCTGTTAATGCACCTCAGAATCTACTTTCCTGCCTTATTTCTGCACTAGTAACAATAAAACCTGGGAATTATGAATAGCCTGATACAGTGGGATTGTGTGTATATTGCCTACGTAGTTCTGTGTGATTACTCTGACTGTGTCCCCTTGGTGTCGTATTTTCAAACTCATGCTTCTGTAAGAAACATTTATTCTGCCCCTGGGTCAAGTTTATGAGAAGCCAGTTCCCTAATGCATTCAATTGATCATTTCATCCAGCTGATTTGCATGTGAAGAGTTGGTGCACAGAGATCTGCAAGGCTGCACAAAGATAAAGAATGACACTTCCCTGAAGATCAACTGTATTGATTTTTGGTCTGTTATGTTGCCTAGCTTTGATGACAACCTCAGGCTGGATTTGACAAATGTTACATATGGGGCCAGGCAAACAAATGAATACAATGGATTAGCTTCTTTAGCCTTTTAATTTTTAACAGTAAAATGATTCAAAGTCACGCTGACCTTTTACAAGCAGCATCTGTGGGGGAATAGAATTTATGTTCCGTGCACCAGGCTTGATGCCAACACACTGGCTGCTGTTTTTCTACCATTAAACAAGAGTTATGTCACACTTCCCATTTAATCACAAGCTTTTTCAGGAGTCTGAGCTGAATCAGAGTGCTCAGCCAATGATTCACTGTGAGGGGCCCATTTGACAGATTACACCTGCAGTCACACTTATAGGTAACGTTAGCTAATGATGAGGAGAACTTAATAGTTCCACTAAGTTTTTTTTCTCCTGACCTCCATGGACAAAGAATAGCTAGGTTCCACAAAGTCAACATAGTACTTAAAGCTCATAAAGGCCACAGCATTCAATATACATGTCAAAAAACTCGAGTCAAGTCAAGTCATTATTTCTGTCAAAGTAATTTGTGTCACCGTTGCATTAAATCCACATCTACCTTTCAAACTTTATATGCTGAAATTACTTAGGCAAGAGTGTTTTCTCAAGGTTATACCAGCAGCTTTGAGGGCAAATTTGGCAGTTTCATGGTCCAGTGGTAGGCTGTAAGCTCCATACTCCTGTCTAAGAGTCTCCATATCATCCAGACAGCAGAGTGACAAAGTGCCGAGCAGAAACCTGTTTAACACTTCATCATCACTGTCATTGACATCCAGAAGGAGCCGAGCTGTTCACCACATACAGGGAGAGGGAAAGACTCCCGACAAGGTTGATCACATCTGTGAAATTAGAAATACTGTGGGCCTAAATGGCCACCGAGTGTGTTTGCTTTTGTAATTACCCGCAGACCCTTGTTCTCTCACTGTATGTTTCCAGAATAATGCTGCATTGTGTGCCCATGCTCCTGCCTGACTTTTTCAAATAGTCCAAAAAACTGAAGTGAAATTGAATGTTTTGGCAGTTCTCACAGCAGCGACCAGGCCAGCAAACCCTGTCTGCGTCAGTAGATTAGAGCTGCCTTTCCTAAACTTGGGATCAGGACCCAAAATGGATTGCGGAGCTGCACCAGTTGTCAGAGAAAAACACATAACAATGATATGATATCTGAAGTTATTTTTCTAATTAAAATAGGAGTATGCGTTGAAAGAGTATGAAGAACAACAAAAACAGGATGGAAGGCAAAACAAGACAGATACAGTACAATGTGAAAAATGCAATGGCATAAGAAAAATAGGACATTAAAGGTGCAAAAAGGATGAAAACAACTGTAAATATTATGGCAATTTATGATGTATTTGTGAAAATTAGGACATAACAGATTTCTTTAGGGTCTCAAGCTGAAAAAAATTACAGAGCTATTATATGTCACCATCATATGCAGTGGTGTAGTGGTGCCGGTAAATGTGGGTATACAGTGGGGGCTTATTTCTTTATTATTTTTGTGTTTTTCCCTCTATTATTTCCTTTATGTGTAGAATTTGGGCTTACTTCCTTTATTTCTTGACATTTTCTTGATTATTTTTGTTATTTATATTCTTCATTTTGTTGAATTTGGGCTTATTTCTTTTTTAATCTTCATTTTCTTCATTAATTCAGTCATTTAATTTGCAAATTTTGTTCCTTCACAGGTTATATTGATGAATATTAGATGCAATAGTAACCTAACTTCACTTTTCAGGCTGAGATGGATTTAATTGTACAAATTAAATAGCTGAGTTTGAAAATTTCTGTGTCCATCTTTAAATGACTTTCAGGCCATTTAAAGAGGAACATAAAAATATATAAATATCCTCAATCCTTTAAGGACTATAAATATTTATATTGTTAAGGTTTCTGAAATTTTTTCCTTTGTCAGTCTATGTGCATTATATTATCAGGGGAAAAACAGGGATTTTTAGAAAATACACGTGGACAACATGATGATAAAGAGACACTTGTTTCTTGTGCTGTGAGATCAGAGGAGGATGCTGGGAGTCCACTGGTGCGAACTGACTGGTGTGGAGTTTGTGCAGTTGGAGACTGGGGTTTCCTGTCAAACTGTAACACTGGTGTCCTCAGGTGAGCTCAGGAAGGAGGAGAAGCTAACTGTGCATTAGAACACATGATTACACAGAGCACTGAGTTAATTGATCGTTAATTTTCCGACAATTATAGCTTCATTTTAGCAAAAAATTCTTTGGGTGCAGAGCTATATTTCATTCCTCCACATACAGTGGTGTGAACGTATGTCCTGATTTCTTATTTTTTTGCATGTGTGTCACGCTTAAACATTTCCGATCATCAAACATATTTAAATATGAGACAAATATAACTCTGGTGAACACCGAAATGCAATTTTTAAATGAAGGTTATTATTTTTAAGGGGGAAAAAAGCCAAACTTCCATAGCTCTGTGTGAAAAAGGTAGTTCATGCTCAAAAACCATCTAGTGTGCACAGATGAGTGGGCCAAAATTCCTCCACAGCATTGTAAACTCATTGCCAGTTATCACCACTGGTTGATTGCAGTTGTTGCTGCTAAAGGTGGCCCAACCAGCTGTTAAGTTTAAGGGGGGCACCTTTAAACACAGGGCCATGTACTGTATGTTTGGATGCTTTTCCCCCCTAATAATAAAAACCTGCATTTTGTGTTTACTTGTGTTTTCTTTGTGTAATATTTAAATTTGTTTGACGATTTAAAACATTTAATTGTAACAAACATGCAAAAAAAAAAAGAAATCAGAAAGGGGGCAAACACTTTTTTACACCACTGTATATTTTCCCAACAAAGAGGCGCAGTGTCCTCTTTTCAGACCACTTACGCACTTTTGTGCAACCTGCACGCACACAAATCACTCAAATGTATGAATGTCCACAGCCTCCTGTTGTAGCTGAAGGACCAGATTATTCCACTAATAACAATACAGTGGTGCCTCGGATAATGATGATAATCTGTTCCAGCGTTACGACCTGTATCTGAATCAGTTGTTATCCGATGCGACTTTTTCCATAAAAATACATGTAAAATCAATTAATCCGTTCTGGA